>JAJLUR010000008.1:10827-66924 GCA_030674225.1 Blastobotrys terrestris | reverse complement strand
AAGCCCAAGGAAGACGATCCTGTCTGCATTTGTGCTGATACGGAGGGTAAAGTGTATACATCGTCGGAACTGGACAGAATCAAGGAAGAACACGGCTCCTCGTCAATTGCATCAGCGGTAGAACCTAGCATGGTTCAGCAAGTTTTTGTGCTCACTCCAATAGTGGGGACCGAGTGTTTTGCGTTCAAAAGCTCTCATGGTCGCTATCTTAGTGTTGATAAGCTAGGAGTTGTAGATGCCAAGGCTACTGCAATTGGTCCTGGGCAAACGTTTCATTTGACTAAACAGTCCGTTGGGCACAACTGGAATATTCAAAGCGTCTGGGATAAATATCTTTGTGTTAACAAGAAGGATGATGATTACGTTATACGCGGGGATAGTGATGATACTGGCTTTGGCGAAAGTTTTGTAATCCGTATCCAGGCCCAGAACAGCCATGCTGCTCGATTCGGTTCGACTGCTAATTTAGAGAAGAAAAAAATATCCACTCGTGTTTTGGAGGATAAGGCAGGCAGGAGGCTTTCCGATGAAGAGGTCAAAATCTTAAAAAAAGCATTCAAAGAAGGTCGATTGAATGAAGCGTTCGTTGACCTCCGAGCCAAGCAGAAGAGTGATTCGCGATGTTAGCATTAAAATGTTTAAAGCACCATCATCAATATTTTATAATTAGCGCCCTGGAATTATGCACTCACAATCGTCCAGTCGCCCTTTCGTTGGAGAATGGCCTCCACTTCTTTCTTAGGAAGGCGAAGACTGGTGCAAATGGCGTCAAAATGTTTGGGCTTGTGCATAATGCGATTGAGAAGCTGTTCAACCTCTTGACTCTCCTTAGATTCGGAATTTTGTTTGCTTGTTCGATTGTGGTGGTGATGTTTCTTGGATTCGAAGATAGGGTACGATTGGACCCGATAGATGAGTCCCTTGATGATGCCGAAAGAAATAAACCTTCTCACATCGATCCCCTGAAGCAATTTTCGATGTTCAATATACCATTCCCGGACAGTCTGGCCCTGATGCAACGATTTGTAAAGCCAGAAAAGGGTGGCCTGGCTGGGCAAATGTTGACGCCATCCGCCAGTTCCGATCGTTCCCCTGAAGGTGGAGAAAGATGATGCAGAAGAAAACGACGTTGGCTCGAATTGGGAGCCCGAGAGGTGTGTGCTGCCCATTGACGGTTTGCGCATCTCGCCGCCTCCTAGCGGATAGCACACATAGGCCTGACACTCTCTATACATATCAGGGTGGGTAAAAAAGAGAGAGATCTCCGAGGTAGGCGCATATATATTGCAGAATTGGAAAAGATCCACAATCACCAGGCATTTATAATGAACAAGATGCTGAATGCATTGGTTAGTTAGAGAATAATTGGCATCGGCAAGATCCGATATTTGCCGTATACTGTTAATTCCATTGATGTATGGGATGATTTTCTCCATGGTAGGGTCCCAATTCTCATCCATCAATCGCTCCAATTGCACCGTAGATATAGGTACGTGATACGATTTTAGTTCCGGGGGAGGCGGAACCAACGGGAACAGCTTCATGTTAACGGTATTAGAATCGTCAATTGGTATCATGCATTCGGAATAGTTGTTTAGATCCTGATATATCTGCTCGATTATGCTGCTAATGGTGGTTAAGCTGGATGCCTGCGATAAGAATCGCGACTGTTCCTCCAATGCCATGAACATTCGAGCCAAGCGGCGAATGGGCATATCATACACGCAGCTCTCAGCAGAAGCCGAGAATACAAACGTGAAGTTAAATATGAAAGAATTGCGCTCATACTCACTCCCATAGATTATGACCGGGTATCCAACTATCCGATATTGATCTACTTTACAGGTAACCAAATGGTTACACAACGCAGGTTTGGGAATCACGTAGTTTTTAACCCAATCAAAGTTAAAGAATGGGCTGGGCATAGCAGATGAGTCATTCTTCCCTGCTAATGGCGGCACTATCGAGCCAGCTGGAACCTGGCACAGGACTTTTGATCCTTCAGTTGGATGGAATACTGTATAGAATATAGACAAGATTGGGCAGAACCCTGAATTCTATTAGAAAGTGATTCACAATAAAAATAAAATGCGACGCCTCCCCTTACTTACCATTGACATTTGTCTCCATTTCGACACACGAGCTCAATCAACCCTTTGCACCGGCTCTCTAAATTGTTGAAGACGATTAGTACTGCATAACTGTCAAAACACCTGGTGCTCGTGCGGCTCTTCTCCACGTTCCAAGTTCTGCAATGTTCTGTGAAATTCTTTTTTGGGGCAATAAAGCTTTCCGAACCTTCCCCGACGCTTTTTTCTTTTCTTTACCAATCTTCTTCTTGTTCTTTTCTATTGCTTGTATCTCACACAATGCAACGTGCCCTCTCTGGAAAAACTGCTGCTAGATCTGCTGCCAAGTCTGTTCTTGGTCAAGTCAGACATTACTCCCACAAGGAGCTCAAGTTCGGTGTTGAAGGTAGAGCTGCCCTCTTGAAGGGTGTTGACACTTTGGCCCGTGCAGTCTCCGTCACTCTTGGTCCTAAGGGCCGTAACGTCTTGATTGAGCAATCCTTTGGCTCCCCAAAAATCACCAAGGATGGTGTCACTGTGGCCCGATCTATTACCTTGGAAGACAAGTTTGAAAATCTCGGAGCTAGACTCCTTCAAGACGTTGCCTCCAAAACCAACGAAAGTGCTGGTGATGGTACTACTTCCGCCACTGTCCTCGGTAGATCGATTTTCACTGAATCCGTCAAGAACGTCGCCGCTGGCTGCAACCCAATGGACTTGAGAAGAGGTTCTCAGGCCGCTGTTGAAGCTGTCGTTGATTTCCTTCAAAAGAATAAGAGAGAAATCACCACTTCTGAAGAGATTGCCCAAGTTGCCACCATCTCTGCTAATGGTGACGCCCACATTGGTAAGCTCATTGCCAATGCTATGGAAAAAGTTGGCAAGGAAGGTGTGATCACTGTTAAGGAAGGTAAGACCATTGAGGACGAGCTTGAAGTTACAGAAGGTATGAGATTTGACCGAGGTTATATCTCTCCATACTTTGTTACTGACACCAAGTCTGGCAAGGTTGAGTTTGAAAACCCACTGCTTCTTCTTTCGGAAAAGAAGATCTCCTCTATCCAAGATATTCTCCCATCTTTGGAAGCCTCCAACAAGCTCAGAAAGCCATTGGTCATCATTGCTGAAGACATTGACGGTGAGGCCCTCGCTGCCTGTATCCTCAACAAGCTTAGAGGTCAAGTTCAAGTTGCCGCCGTCAAGGCACCTGGCTTCGGAGACAACCGTAAGAGCATCCTAGGTGATATCTCTATTCTCACTGGGGGTACTGTTTTCACTGAAGAATTAGACATCAAGCCAGAAAACGCCACCCCAGAACTCTACGGTACCTCTGGTTCCATCACCATAACCAAGGAGGACACTATCATCCTTAACGGTGAAGGTGATAAGGAAAACATTGCTCAAAGATGCGAGCAGATCAGAACTTTGATCAACGACCCAACTACCTCGGAATACGAAAAGGAAAAGCTTCAGGAAAGACTTGCTAAGCTTTCTGGTGGTGTTGCCGTCATCAAGGTCGGCGGTTCCTCTGAAGTCGAAGTCGGTGAAAAGAAGGACCGTTTTGTTGACGCTCTCAATGCTACCCGTGCTGCCGTTGATGAAGGTATTCTTCCTGGCGGTGGTACCGCCCTTCTTAAGGCTTCCAGAGTCCTTGACAGCGTTAAGTACGACAACTTCGACCAAAAGCTCGGTGTTCAAATCATCAAGACCGCTATCACCAAGCCAGCTCAAACTATCGTCTCTAACGCAGGTGGTGAAGGTGCCGTTGTTGTTGGTAAGCTTACTGATGACTACGGTGAAGATTTCAACAAGGGTTATAACTCTGCCACTGGCGAATACACTGACATGATTGCTTCTGGTATCATCGACCCATTCAAGGTTGTTAGGACTGGTTTGACTGATGCTTCTGGTGTCGCCTCTCTGTTGGCTACTACCGAATGTGCTATTGTTGATGCTCCACAAGAGGCTCCAGCTGCTGGCGCTGGTGGTGCTCCAGGAATGGGCGGCATGGGTGGTATGGGTGGTATGGGTTTCTAAAAAATGCCCGTCTCCACACCGATCATCAGCAGACATTGTAAATCAGATTATTTTGTTGTCTAATTTGTAAGTAGCGTGTTTCTTTGTACATATATGTCGATCTATAATTTATCAACCTCCTCGAATCACCAAACTGGAATTTTGTCTATACTTCTTTGTGCATATAGCTCTGCCTACACCTAGGCAATGTGCCCGGTATGCATGGGTAGTACGAAGAAAAATTATTCACCATTCGGAAGACAAAAACTCTATGCAGATGCTCATCTGCATATGCAAATGAGATAATGAACAGTCGTAAAGGGATATGGATGTATTCACCGCAAGGGCTATGCATAGCCATACAACGACATTCCACCCCCGACACCTCAGTATTGTTGTAATCAGATAACAGCTGAATCAACAGACATATAAAAATGATTCACAGGCAACTGCTACGAAGAGATTACAGGGTGACTAACGAACAAACAAAGACATAAGTTTGTCAGGAAAATAGATATGCATAGTAGGAGAAAAACGACATGCATATAGCAACCATGATAACGGTTATTAAATATGCGAATAACCGGATCTAGAAGGTATGCATACATACCTTTCGACTATTTTAAAACCCTCATGATCCGATAACTCCTGCTTTACAACAAGTATAGACCTTACTGTCCTTAGGGCACTTTCTTCATATTTTTACTCCGGTATTGCACAGTGGAGAGTTACCACTATGTGTTTGACGAGAGGCGTATTCGTATACTTGTCAGCGTCACCCGGGTAATCTCAAGATTCCACATTCAATTTCAAGCGATAACCTATACTGGATTATTTTATTCTCCCCACATTTGACATATATCCGCTATGCATACTCCTGGAGAATGCATATTGCGAACGTATGCATATTCATAACCCTACACAATTTGTAATAATAGATGTTGTTGGATTTAAATCATCATTTATCATCTATTTCAATTTTTATTTATAGTGGCAAGTGGTTTTGTTAGCTAAATATCCAGAACTCAGCGACGGCAGTGTTGTAACTGTATTCGTCGCATTTTGCTTTAACTTTGTTTTTTTCTTTTTTCTCCAATATAATTACCATCAACTCGCTAACTGCAGTAAGTGATTGAATTAGGATTTTAAGCTGGGATAATACACAGTGGTTAAGTATAATGGGCTCAAGTTTTTTTAAGATCAAAGAATGCACGCATATGTATCGATTTCATAATCAAGAAAAGGTCATATACTTCTCACCTATCTGATAGCGATTAGATTGAATTAGAATTCTAAGATAATATAAGCAAACATCAGCATAATAAAAATTGCCAGATCTGGAACGAGATACGTTGTTCCAAATGGGAATAAAGCATTATTCAATAATCTGATCTTGCACTTCTCTTACCATATTCTGGAAAACAAAACCAACCTCCAAACTCCGGGATCCATTAAGCACAACGCATATATATGCATTAATTATATTAGAATTCCTCTTCAAAATTGTATGCATATATATGTATACTATACTATAGCACTGCATGCGCATGCATATTCCGCTTCACTCCTTTAGATCATCTAGGGAAGCTTTACAAATTTTGTGACTTGGTAAAACGAGGAAGTCATTATAGACCGGAAAAAATCTTGAAATAATTGCGTATAATCGGTATTCAGAGCGGTTGTGTTAGGATTTTTCGTCAAGTCTCACCTATTTGGGATTGAAAAAGATTATATATAGAATTGTTATCCCTATAAAACCGAGCTAGCCCGTTGACCGCTAGGCATATAAGGTTTTCACAGTAATTTATTTGCGCAAATAGGTACATGTATAGTAGAAACGTGTACGAATATGTAGTTAATAAATGATATGAATTCAAAGTGAATTCGAAATTAATTAATTAATTAAAAAAAATTATATGCATATATATAATAAAATTTAAATATTAATTTAATGCGCATGCATATATATATATGCACCAAAAAATTGCATATTGAGAAAAATTAATATTAATATGCATATTAAATTAAAGGTTCCAACAGTGCATATGCATATATATCGATATCGATCATAGCGACGTCGTCGACGGTGTAGTACTAGCTCTATATATATATAGCTAGCTATAGTGCATGAAATTATATATATTATATTAAATAAAAAATTAAAAAAAAAATATATATAGATCGATATCTATAGCTAGATATACCGTACCGATATCGATATCGATATCGATCGATATCGATATATATAATCATTGCAAAAATGGACGACACCGGAATCGAACCGGGGACCTCCCGCATGCTAAGCGGATGTGATAACCAACTACACCAGACGCCCTGAGAATGACGTCATAGATTTTCTGACACTGCCAAGGAATTGGAAATGTAAAGTGGCAGTGCCAGTGGCAGTGCGAGTGGCAGTGCCAAAAAAAGCATATATAGTAGATTAAATCTAAAAAAAAAAGCAACAGAGTCCAGCGAACATATGTACCTGCAATGTCCCATCACATCGAGCTTTTGGAAATGTTCAGGGTTCATGTGGGACAAACCGCCGATCATAGAAAAGGTGGATTATTATTATTATTTCGAATTATCCCGCTTGATGTTATTCATTTATATGTATGTCCTCAGGAGTAAATTGATTATTATTATTATTATTAATTATCATATTTAGAGTCCTATGTAGTTCTTCAAAGTAAATTGATTATTATAATGTAGATCTCCAACAGCGTAGTAGGACTAGTTCTTAACGTTGGTAATTCAGACGTGTCGACATCTTTACTGTTCTCCCATATGTCACATGGTATCGTTGGCTACGGAGCCGGATTCCCCTCTAGTTACCTAGAGTGCACAGGAAAACCATTTCACCTTTTTTCCGATAATCAGGACGCATGGATGATTACCCGGTTTTCGCTGGGGAAAACCTGTACAAGCTACTCTTGTTGGTAAGAGCCAATTATTAAAAGGTGGTCCAAAACCTCGCTCCTCCACATTAGGTCAATATGCGAATTATCTTGCTTGATGTTGTTCATTTATATGTATGTATGCATACTCAGAAATTGATTATTATTATTATTATTCCACATCGAGGGATATTGATTTTGAAGGAAATCAGGCGCCATCACCCATCTGACTATCTAAAATGTCGAATCGCGTGCATTGGGCAAATATGCGAATTATCCTGCTTGATATTATTCAATTATATATGCATGTAGTCAGGAGTAAAACTGATAATTATTATTGGCATTTCGGAGTTGGCTAAGTGTATTACTCCTTGAATTTTAGAGATAAGATTTGGTCAATGAAACATTTCACCTCGGTAGAAAGAAACTTTGATAATATTATGATATACTTCTAATAAGTTACAGAATAGACCGAGTAAAAGTATTCGTCTGAACCATATGAAACATCATTGTTCTCAAAACTAGGAGTCAGGTATTTGCCAGTGGGGTTTTTAATTGAGTAACCTTCTGATGGGGTAAAGTTTATTTCAAAAATTTCACCGTCGTTATTGAAAGAAAATTTCTTGTGATTCATAAAAGAGGCTGTGTTGTTGGTGTAAGGGCTATTGGCCTTTGTGCTGTTTAAATTGACTGCCAATTGAATTTTGAAGAGGTTTGAAAAAACATCTCCTTGCTGGTGGACAATGAATCTCGCATTCCGTTCACTGTAGCCTTCACCACATTTACCACTGATAAGCTTGGATCGATCATCTACCTGAATACAGTTGTCTTCTTTGTCAGCAAAAACCAAAAATCTACCTTCAGTAAGCTTTCCGGTAATCTTCTTGTAGCCATCTTCTGTCCACAGCGAGTAGGTCTCATTCTGGCTTCCATAAGGAATTGGGGCATGCCGGCCCAGGTACTTTGCTTGACATCTTGACATTCCCACGTACCCACCAAGAGACTTTTCGGGTTTCAGAGCAGGAGTAATACTTGGAAGGGTCAAATCAGGATTCTCAAAATCAAAAATCTCAGTCAAGTCTGACATATGCTCTCGCCTCCATTGGTTGAGTTCCGCGCTAGTAATATCTTTGTTAAAGGTAGCATTGACCCACTTTTCAAGGAACATGATTTGGGAGCTGTGATCAGCTGGGGCAGTAAAGACCTTTCCGCCTCTAGTCCATGGTGAAACCACGTAAAATGGAACTCTGAAACCTGGCCCTGTTGGAGCTTTCACGCCTGGATCATCAACTAGATTGTGCATCCACTCGCCTTTTGTGCCTCTTGGAGAGACAAATGGTTCGACATGGTCGCCCCAGCCGCCCGTTTCGTCATATGAGATTAGCAGAGCAGTTTCATTATATTTTGGTGATGTGGTGACAGCGTTGACCACTTTTTCCTGTAACCATGCACCGTCTCTCGGCTGCCAGGGTGGATGCTCAGAAAGTTCCATAGGGCCTATGATATAAGACACTGAGGGAAGGGTACCGTTGGCGGCCCTATCGTAAAACGCCTGAAGACCAACAAACGAGGTTCCCTTGGTTTGGAGGTTAGTACCATTCTTGGAAGTCTGGTATTGACTAAACCACGCGAGTGGATTGTCATCAAAATTATCCCGGTCTTGGAAAACGAACCAATCAATCCCGGCCTCTTCAAGGTATTCCGGTGTGGTTTTCCATTTGAACGGATAGCAAGAGTACGGGCTGCCGTCTTTGGCATATTCACAACCGGGAGATTCGTGATTATCAAGATACGGGCCCCCATATTTCTCAGGATTACCTGGAGCTGATCCAGGAGCATTTATAGTACCAGAAATCCAAGAGACTCTATTTGGACTAGTTGACGCTATAACTGATTCTGAATACATATCAGCTATAGTCCATCCTTCAACAATGTCATAATGGGTGGGGATATCGCTTCTTCTTAAGTTACCCCATGAATAAGCTGTGTTATTTGTGACCCAGCCATTCATTTTACCGAAGTTATAGGCGTTTTGGTTTTGAGTCCAGGAATTGGATCCACATAGCGTGCATTGGTTACTTTCAGCGAACTCTTGGTTCTCGCTAAGATACCAAGGCAGCAGGTATTCAGATTTATCCGGCTTGTCTGATGGCTGATACCAGATTGGTTTTCCGTCTGGAGACATCTTAACGTTCGGGTCCTTTAAACCTCTAACACCGGCAACCGAGCCATAATAATGATCAAAAGCACGGTTTTCCTGCATGAACAGGACAACATGCTTGATGTCGTCGAGCCCCTTGGCATTGACTATAGGAAGCAATCCGGCGGCAAAGAAGTATGACCAAATAATATTGAACAACATTTGATTGGAATTGGCACGAAAAGACCCAGGGACGATGAACTTTTATATCAAATCCGAGTCATCGTCGACCGCACCGAGTAAAAATTACCGTGAATAGAACCTACACGTGGTATTAGTACGGCTACTCAATTAACGGATGTTGTTTTCACTCAGAACTAAGCATTAGAGCACCATCGTTCGGAGATGCATAGATCCATCGGATGTCCGATCTGCAACTGACATGCAGATGTCATGTAGCTGTGAGCCCACGCACGAGGTAGAGTCCATTGGTCCTGGGGCTCTCCATTGAGTAGGTGACAGGAAATATGCTTCAAGGTGACAGCCAATTGGCGCGTGCCATTGGTTGAGAAGATGTCTTTTATTTTATTTTTTCTGGTCGGATCAGAAGCTCGTATTTATTTCGAATACCCGACCGTTTGGAATAATATCGGATATATCAGGTATGCATAATATAGCTGACAGGGATGTAATCTCCTCGTGAAGCGAACGGGGTTGAGGGATGACACTGAAATATGCATAGACATTTTTAAAAGTAGTTGCGATTATCGGTTAGAGAGGAACGACATCTAAAGGGGGAGCTGAGAGATACGTGTGTGTGTGTGACATAACCAAGAAATACACCGATTGGTGGTTCGGATGCCGGGTATATACCGGAATATACCAGACCAGCCTATGACGGTCATGGGTATCATTTCAAGCAGGTGGTTCGGATGCCGGTATATACTACTAGGCCAGCCTATGGCGGTCGCGCATATCATTTCAAGCAGACGGATCTATCTGCAAATCACGCAAATAGCTGCAAAAAAAAGAAAAATAAATAAATAAAAAAGTGGACCAATAAGCAAACAGTCGGCAGTAGTTGTTGGAATCGTAATAGTAAAAAAAGAACTGTTCAAATGCAACAGGAGGTTGTTACCTTTTTTCAAGCACATGATGGGTTCCTTTATCGAAATAGAGGATGCAGCGCGACTTCCTGGCTGGTGAGGGTGCCGGACCACCACCTAAACACAGGATACCACAGGCGTGGGCGATATTGTTTGTTTGTTTGTTTTTTTTTAGACATGTTTTGGTAGACGCCGTGTATGACAACGCAAATTAAAAACGAGACATATAATTGCTGAGGGATAAGCAAAAACAAGGCTAGTTGTTATTTAACGGAGGTGACATGACAGAAAGCCGTGTAATCATGCATCATACGGGAACAAGAACCGCATAATAGTTCACTTCCGTTTTGAGGCATTTTTTTTTTTTTTTTGGTTGTGGTTAGCACCAGGGTGACGTTAAATTCAAGAAGAAGGAGGTAATTATAACGACCGCTTATACACTTCAACCTATCTCAAAGCTTAAGCCCCTTCAGACACTATTCTAGATAATGCAGCTTACTACGTAAATTACGCCCATTCTGTTCACAGCCCAGATAAACCATCCTTATTTACTTCCAGTGCAAAGTGAGTGATTTTTCGCTGTGATGATCCCCACGCAGTAAGTACGCGGGATCGGAGAAGTGCCCCATTATCTCTCACACTCGGTCTCCGCAGTCCCACCTGCGAGTTACAACAAAGGAGAGGAACACATGCACACGCACACGCACACTCTAACCTTATGAGAGGGGAGGGGGAGAAGGGAGCTAATTCACCCACCACCCTTTTCCACTTGAGAAGCCGCTACTTTAAGCTTAGATTTAATACGCAAACGGCCGTCATAATATAATGAAAAGGGTCCAGTGCAATTAACGCAGCCTATAAATAACACAGTAATCTGACTAGTCAGATCGACAGTAATATCGTATAAATTAAGACAGTTTCATCCGGTTGCAAGCAATGTGCTGGTTGCATCAGAAGCTTATAATTTTCGTACCGCTCTTTTAAGAGACAGAGTATTTAATCACACGTGTTGCCTTCAGACGTCTCCACTTTTTTGGAAGCTTTATTTTTATTTTTTTTATTGTTTAACTATTATTTTGTTGTTGTTGTTGTTGTTTCTCTCATCCGCCGGTACATGAAATCCACTTACAAGGACCCTGGAAATATCCGTTTAACAAAACATTACCAGATATGGGTTCTTATTTTATTGTTGGGGCAGCTACCGCTGATTTGTTCGTCTCCGATATCTTATAGGTTCAAGAATCGTGGTATAGACGAAAATGACGGCGGCAGCAAACATGGTCCCAGCCCTCATCGCCACCACAATGCGTCTGCTGATAATAACGATAGTGCCTTAGTAATCAATCTACTGACATCCACCTTTCTTGTTCTCCTAGGCGGAGTTTTTGCCGGTTTGACCTTGGGACTCATGGGCCAAGATGAAATCAATTTGAAAGTGATAGAACAGACTGGGGAGGATAAGGAGCGCAAAGCGGCTTCGAACGTTTTGGCCCTGTTGAACAGAGGAAAGCATTGGGTCTTGGTCACCCTGCTTCTCTCCAACGTCATCACCAATGAGACGTTGCCAATCATATTGGACAGGATGCTGGGTGGCGGCTGGCCCGCTATCGTCTCATCCACCTGTGCAATTGTTATCTTTGGTGAAATCATCCCCCAAGCACTTTGTGTGCGTTATGGACTGGCCATTGGCTCCATGTGTGCACCAATGATCCTCCTGCTTATGTATACCCTGTATCCGGTCGCTTATCCCATTTCCATCCTGCTGGACAGAGCGTTGGGTGAGCAACACGGCACGGTCTACAAGAAAGCGGGGCTCAAGACTCTCGTAACTCTTCACAAAAATGCCGGCAAAGAGTGTTTGAACGATGACGAAGTTACAATCATTTCAGCCGTTTTGGATCTCAAGGAAAAACCAGTAAAAGATATCATGACTCAAATGAATAACGTATTTGTGCTACCGTCCGATAAGATTT
The DNA here is from genome assembly GCA_030674225.1 of Blastobotrys terrestris. NCBI lineage: Eukaryota > Fungi > Ascomycota > Dipodascomycetes > Dipodascales > Trichomonascaceae > Blastobotrys > Blastobotrys terrestris. Next base: position 54,720 of record JAJLUR010000008.1, on the reverse strand, counting down.
TGGATAAAAAAACCGTTGAAGACATTCTTTCTTCTGGATTCAACCGTATACCGATCCATTCACCAGATGATCCCAATTTCTTCATTGGAATGCTTCTAGTCAGGACATTGATTACGTATGATCCCGAGGACTGTGTTCCAATATCCACATTCCCGTTGGCGGAATTACCCGAGACTCATCCAACCACCTCTTGCCTGTATATTCTCAATTACTTCCAAGAGGGAACGTCGCATATGGTCTTGGTAACCGATTCTCCCGGGGAAATTGACTCGAAAAAACTGGGTGTTGTTACACTGGAGGACGTCATTGAAGAACTTATCGGCGAAGAAATTGTAGATGAATCTGATGTCTATGTCGACGTGGAAAAGGCAATTGTGCGAACAAACCCTGGCCCACTTTTAGCTCAAAACATCATTTCCACCCGCGCAGTGAGAAAAGTCATCTATCTTCCTAACAGTCGGCCCAGTACTCCGCCTCTGGACTCACCGCCCTCGCCACCTTGTGATGACGAGTCGTATCCGTTAACACGATTGTAACCAAATATAACAAAGCATAATTAGTACTCTACCAATATATATGCATCTATAACAAAACCTCCCGCTATTGAGCAGTGAATGCTCGGCGTCCTATTTTTACCAACACCATTGTTGCGACTAGTCTAGTTAACGACGCGTGGTGTCTGTAACAAACTTCCCATTTAGATCATCTCCCCCCAGCTCGCTTTTCCGACAATACAACCACAAAACCCCATTCAGTATAACAATGAGTGACCTGATAGCAACTGCCAGTGAACACTTACAGAGGATAATTGAAGGGAAAGAAGAAGTTGACCACACGCTGCTAAATGCAATTTCGTCCAGACTGAATTCAGACTCAGGGGACTTGGTTGTGAATCAAGAATCCACTATCGAGAACTTACTCCCACGAGTGATCAAAGCTCTCAAAACAGACCAGAAAGAAGAGGACTACGAACCCATAATCAATGTGCTTAATTCAATTCTTGAGAAGCAGTCGTTTCAGAATATATTGAACTTTGTTCCCATCGAGGTATTTGTGGAGGCACTGAACTCCAATCTATCTCAACTGCAGCATGTGGCAATCGATAGGATTTGCCACTCAGAACCAGCGGACCTCGTTGCAAGTACTCCATTTGTTGATGAAATGCTGAAGCTCTCATTGAACGATAATACGGCCGGCAACATCAGCTATGAAGCACTAAATGGATTAATAGAATTGTCCAAAACAGGACCGCTAGTTCGACGACGGTTGTTTAGCGGAGATTCTCTCAGATTACTGCGGCATGTAAGAAGCGGAGATGACGCCAAATTAAAATCCAGACTATGTGACCTGATACAAGGCGTGTATCAGTATGACTCGGATAGGCTAATTTCTAATGAATTCTTGTGTTTTGACGGGGAGATCGAGCGCTACAGTGACTTATTATTTTCGTTACAGTTGGTTGGGTTTTACAAGCATTTATTTGAACACAATCATCGTCCCGATTTGAAAGATATTGTCCATTCTCAAGTTGTGGAAATCATAAACCTTTACCACCAACGGTCTTCGAATGATGAGGTAAAAACCTTTTTCTTGAACCACATTCTTGAATTTTTGGGAGTGGTTTCGAAGCATGAAGTTGAGTACTTCCAAAGTCTTGATGAGAAATATTCGATTACTGAAACCTATAGTGAGCGCGATTATAACAATGAAGATTCTCCGGTAGTATTCATGTCCCTTATCAACGCAGACTATATTGCAGAAAAGCGACCTGAGTCGGTGAAAAACATCCCATATAAATCTCGAACTGTTCGAGCCTTACGAAATTTGCTACGAAGCTCGAATGCCTATAAATTATCGAATCCGACATCGGAAAAGCTATTGGCTTTACCATATCTAGAATTAATGGTCCTTCTAGTTGCAATCACAAACACTACCTGGGGAACCTCTGAACTATTGGAGAGCTGGCCCTCTGTCATGGACAACTTGATTTCTAACGAAAATATTCGTGACAAGGACGTCTTGTTCTACCGACGTCAAGTAATTGAGATATTGTTGGATAAGAATGCACCAGATGCATTAGGGGTGTGGTTTGTTCCTATCAAGAATGTATATAAGGAAATGATATTCGGCACCGCCGAATACACACCAGGCGTGTCCATTGCAGATGAATCAGGAGACGTTTAATTTAATTTAACTATTATTAACACCAACACTGTTATTTGTTATTACTATCGTTAACATGCAATTTCCATAATTCTTCATGGGCATCCTTCAAATTGGAATAATGCTTGAACATCTCGGAAAGATCACTTTCCAATTGCTGTACTTTCGCCTGCAGTCCGCTTTGTGTGTTTTCGCCCATAAATTGAGCGGCTTGCATTTTAGCCATTTCCACGTCCGCTAATATATCGTTGTGAGGCCGTTCGAAATTTGGCGGTTTCTCAATTTGTGTAACGATTTCATCCTTCTCGGTACCGCCTGCCAAACTCCGCTCAAACAATGGCAACAGCGGCCCAGTATTGGACGAAGCTGACGATCTTGTATTAGTACTAGTATTCCTCTCTTTCTTTTCCCTGGTTATCAGTTGAATGGACGAAATTTTTCCGTGATGCTGTTTTGCCCGTCTAACGACTTGTTTGGAAGACAAATCCCAAATCAAAACCTGGCCCTTTTCATCGCCAGATACTAATAACGTTGCATCATAGGAGAGCCTCAAACAGCCCACCAGAGAGTCATGCTGTTGTAGTAAGTTATTATCGTCTCCTTCTATCGTAATAATGCGTCGTCCGCCTCCATTACTCTCCAGTAATCCGTTCGCTCTGTTCAGGTTAAACATGTTTATCACCTGGATGCCCCCATTACCTAGTCCGGCATAAATAGCTCGTTCAATTGGATCAACCTCCAATGAATGGATTTTATCACTTAAGACATAGGTGGTTAGAAGCTGGTTAGAAATCAGGTCCCAACACCTAACTGTTTGGTCCACAGAACTAGTGAAAACTCTCACCTCATTGCTCCGTCCGTACCCCACACAGAGATCCGTGACTGCTAAGGAATGTTCAGACCAAGTGACTGCTGGTTTGACTACATCGCTGGTTCGATCGATTGACAAATTACAGACGTTAACCATGTTCCACCCACATACTCTGGAGTCGCTACTTCCGGTGAACAAAAATGCATCGTCCTGGGTGAATTGCATACACGTTATTCCCTGGTAATGGGCATCCTGTGCCAAGACAAGTTTGCCCGTCCTCAATTCCCATATTAATAGTCTACCGCTATCTCCACCTGCGGCTAAGTAATTGCCCTTTGGAGAGACTGCAATACAGCCGACTCTTTCCGGGAGAATGATTTTCTGTCCAAATGTCTCTCTCCCATGAGAATAGACAAACAGAATTGCCTGTCCTACTTGATTGGCAAAGATAAATTTTTCATTTACTACCAAACCGTGATGTGGACTGGAGGACTTTTTATACGTCCAAAGATGAGAGCCACTATGTAAATCACATGCAGTTATAAATTGATCCGTTGCACTACTAGTATTGGTAATGGTCTTTCCATTGTCTGATCCATATATTAGTATTTCTTCCATTTTTTTTTTTTTTTTTTTGAAGATATTGAAAGTTTCGCCGACTCCGAAATCCTGAAAATTTACATTTTCTCGGACACGGCTGATCAATGCCGACCGGGTAATTAATTGAATGCCGCCACAGAACGCCACAAAATGGATGCCGTCATTATAGTAACCCTCAATTAAAGGTAGGCATTAGTTATAAATAGATATATAGCGGCTACTTATCCTCGAGCCAATTCCCAAATTCGTCCAGTCGTTTGTCATCTTCAGCCTCATCTTTGTTTGGAGACTTCTTATACTTTACACCGACATCCTGCAGATCAGCCTCCAATTTCTGACCACCAAAATATCGTCCGTGCATTCGTTGAATGCACTGAAGAGCGTCCTTCTCATTTTTAAATTTCACGGTGACGATGCCGTCTGGCTCCTGGTCATATAATACTACGTTAGTCACAGGGCCAATATCCTCACATCCTTCTCTAATGTCCTGCTTAATATCGAGAGCCGCAGAAATGTCGTCTTCAAGCTCCTCTAGGGTGAATACATGTTTTAGCACAACAACCCTAGGATACTTAGTAGGGGTTGTGCTAATTACATCATCATCGTCCCAGACAGCCAATTTCTCGTTGAGCTTTTGAATCTTGCGTTTCTCCGATGCACTCAGCATTTTACGTGACTGCTCTTCATCCTTTGTCCCCGCATTGGGCGTCTTTTTATAGGAATAATCTGCTTTTTGCACCTTAATGTTCTTTTCATCATGTGGCCGCAATTTGGTGTCGTCCATCATCTCAATTGCTAACAATACACTCTCTGGCTTAAAGAATATGACTAATGCATCCCCTTTAAGACTGCCCGAGTCGTCCCTGTACAGCCGAATCTTTTTTTCGCCGGTTTTGAGATCTTCAGCTATCACTCCAAACTTGGAAAATGTTTCTTCAATTTCGTCTTTGGTTATATCGCTCGGAAGATTTGATACATACACAGCAGTCGTGGGCTTTGGTTTGGAGTTATTATCCGTTTTGCTAACCTTTTTGGAATTTGATTCCTCTCCTTCTTCGTCGTTCTTCCTTTTGTACACTTTTTGTTGCTCTTCTACTTCAGCCCCATCAGGAACGGGGATCCATTGTCCCAGCTTCTCATCATACTCATATTCAGCCCCAGTCTTATCGTCTTCAAAGATCCACTTCCCAGTAACCTGGGAATACGCTATTCGAGGATCCGTCTCCATCCTTTCTCGTACATAAAAGTTGGTGTAGAGTTCCCAACGCCATAAACACACACGCACGCGAACTTATCCGACACATACACAGAATCAAATGCCGATAAACTTCTTAGGTACCGTTTTTGCAGAAGGCAAACAATCGATTCCTTATTATGATTATCTAAGGACCTACGGCCCATTTGTGGTTGGATTTGCAGGCCTCAAACGATACTTTACCGGCACTTCAAACACTTGGGAGCGTGATATGCACGGGAGGGTCGTCCTGATCACTGGAGGGACTTCTGGTCTTGGTGCTGCTGTAGCATTGGACCTAGCCACTCGTGGAGCCCAGATAATCCTTTTAGTGCGGTCTACTGGGGATGAATGGCTGATCAATTATGTCGACGACTTGAGAGAGAAGACGTCAAACTTTCTGATTTACACTGAAGAATGCAACTTGAGTGATTTCTACTCAATCCGAAAGTTTGCAACGAAATGGCTAGATAATCAGCCTCCTAGACGACTTGATGCAATTGTATGTTGTGCCGGTGTGTCATTGCCTCCTTCAGTTCCACGTTCTGCAACGACCGATGGATTGGAACAACACCTGCAAATCAATTACCTCTCTCATTTCCACCTGCTCACCTTGTTAGCTCCATCAATCCGTTCGCAGCCTCCGAGTCGTGATGTACGCGTAGTTTTGACGTCTTGCGTGTCTGCTGTAATGGGCGAACTGGATTTGAGTGATCTGGAGTTCACTTCTAGAGGATATCCGCTGTATCGTCCGTGGAAAATCCAAGGAGCGTCAAAACTCAGCCTAACCATGTTTGCATATGAATTCCAGCGGCAACTCAATGCCTATGAACGTAAAGATAAAGCGCCGTCAAACGCCCACGTTTGTGTAGTAGATCCGGGAATGATGAGATCCCCATCCTTCAAGCGATTTGCAAGTCTTGGCAGTCTTCTTGGGTTATTTGCATATCTATTATTATGGCCAATTTGGTGGCTGTTCCTCAAGACTTCTATCAACGGAGCACAGTCGCTTCTTTTTGCAATTATGGCCCCACACCCAAAGGACACAAACGAAGTGAGCTATATTTCAGAATGCACCATTAGGCCGCCTCCACCGAGAACTGAACTGCAAGATGAAGCTTTGCAAGCAAAGTTGTTCGAAGTCAGTGAAAAATTGATTTTGGACACCGAAAAGAAATCTGTTCTTGCTAAAAAGCGAAAGGAGAAAGAGCAGGAGAAAGCGCAAAGTAAGACGGCTAATACCACGGAGACCAAAAAGAATGGAAAGAGCAAAAGCAAACAAAAATAACTTCCGTACAAATATATTAGCTAGGTACGAGTAGATACAGGTGTCCAGAAACGAAACAAAAATAACGTGATTATTATATCTATAAATACAAACTACCAGCAGAAACCAAATCTCTCTTGATCAATTCCATACTTTGTTCCATCTTCTTCTCCAAGTCTTCGTTACCGATCGTCTTTGCAGCCATGGTCATTTGACGGAGTAATTCTTCCAATCTTCGGAACATTCTAATCAAACTACCTTCATAGACGTCAGTCATCTTACAAATCTCAGCAAAAGTACCGCCATTGCACCATTTGTAAACAACTTCCATCAATTCAAACTTGAATTTTTCAACATAATCATTTTCGACAACATCCAACTTGCACTCACGAGAGATTTTCGCGATATGACGAGCCATTACCTGAAGCGCTTGAAGAGGTTCTTTCAATTCATTGCGCAAAGACGGTTGTTCTCTAGTTTTTTCTTCAAACACGAAGCATGATAACAATGAAGCACACTGAGCAGGTGTCAGATCAGTGAAAGTGCCGTTGAAAATGAGTTCGGTTAAAAGCAACTCGTCACCAGTACTAATCTCACACGCGACTCTACCCTTGATTTCAACGATATCATCAGAACTGATGAACCCAAGACGACGCAGAACTCTCTTTCTTGCCTTCAACTCATCCAATTGCATGATACTATGAGCTTCAGAAATTTTAGATTTCAGAAGTTTAATGTTGGATTGCAAGGATACCTTCTCGGAATATTGATTATACAAATCCTGTAATCGTGGCGAATTATACAATGGGTTTGTAGCCAATTTGGATTCCAAAACTTCAATTTTACGCAGAAGTTGGGTGAACGAATCATCATCAATCTTCATAGCTTCAATTGGATCCAACAGTGGAATACCATCTGGCATTCTTCTTTGAATTTCGTCCACGCCCTTCTTGACGGAATTCTTCTGTTCCATGGTTGTAAGATCTTTTGGAATATGACAACGAAGAGATGCAATGTCAGAGATAGAGTCCAAGGTAATTGGAATGATGTCGAATTTTCCACTTTCACCTTTCTTTGGAGGATTAATTCCCTCAATCAATTTTGGATCACCTTTGCGCAACAAATGGACAGGTGATATTGAAGACAACCACACTAAAACATCAACAATGTACGATTCATGATCGCTGAAAACAATTGAAGAATTTTTGGGCTTTCTTCTCTTGATGAAATTGACAACAACACCCCAGCCGAACTTTAGAGTTGGCTTATCATCAGGCATTTTAACTGCGACCTTGATAAGACGACCAGGTTGCAAGAAATTCAAAATGTGATTTGGATGAGAGACGACATGCCTAACATCATCCTCATAAGAATTCAGCTGCTGTCTGATGTCATAGTACTCTTTGATGTTAGCCTCATCCTCAATTTGAAGCCCTTCGAGCTGTTCTTGCAGGTTGTCGCGTTCTTGTTCCAATGCCGGAACCTTGGCACCATTTTGGAATTGGAAAAAGCATCTCTCCAACATGAATTCGGGGGAAATACCTTCAACACGAAGCAAGTTGAGAATCATGTTGTACGACAAGTGGAATGCGGAATCCAGCCTGTCAGCCTCACCTTTGACCATACCTTTAGCAATAGCAGGCTCCATTTGTTCATCAATCATCAAAATGACGATACCTCTATCATCCAAACCACGACGACCGGCACGACCACTCATTTGAATATATTCACCTCCTGAAACCCATCTTATAGACTTACCATCCCATTTTCTAACGTTGGTAAAGACAACAGTTTTGGCAGGCATATTTAATCCAATAGAAAAAGTTTCGGTGGCAAACAAAACCTTGATGAAGCCTTCTTGGAAGAGCAATTCAATAACTTCCTTTAGAATCGGTAACAGTCCAGAATGGTGAATACCAACACCTCTTTTGAGCAGTGGCAAGAGATGTTTGATTTGCGGAAGCTTCTGATCTTCTTCAGATAATTGTGCAATAGCGTTGTTAAATACTTGTTCAACGCCAGCGTGCTCATCTTCATTGTTAAAGTCCAATTTGGACATTTTAGTAGCCAATTCTTCACATTCACGTTTACTGAAACTGAAGACAATAACTGGGTTATAGTTCTTTATCATGATCATCTTGACGATTTTATAAATATCTGGAACATCTTTTTTACCTCCTTTATTGGTCTTACCTTTTTTACCCTTTATATTGGCAATTGAGGCAGGATCTTCTCCAATTTTTTCGCCCAAAGAGCCCATCGCCTTTTGGAAATTCTCCTCACGGAATTGGCCCTTTTCATCAACGACCAAGTGAATGCCAGATCCGCCAGCTGGAAAGAGGTAGTGCTGTAATGGGGTTGGTCTAAAGTTTGTGTAAACAACGTGACAGGGTTGATTATGAGTCTTGCAAATCCATTCAGCAAACTGCATTGCATTTGGAATAGTGGCAGAGAGGAATACGTAATGCACATTATCTGGGAGTAAAATGATAGTTTCTTCCCATACGACACCTCGCTCAGCGTCTCTCATGTAATGGATTTCGTCGAAAATGACCCAGGCCACTTCTCGCATGACCTCGGACCCCCTATATAGCATGGATCGGAGAATTTCTGTAGTCATGACCAAACAGGATGCATCCGGGTTAATGGTGGTATCACCAGTCATTAGACCTGCATCCCCGTTAGTTTCTTCCAACAGTTCTCGGTATTTCTGATTACTCAATGCTTTAATGGGGGAAGTGTAAATAACTCGTTGTTTTGCTCGCAGACTCTGTGCAATCGCATACTCTGCGACCACGGTTTTACCGGCAGATGTATGAGCCGAGACCAGGACTGATTCATTTCTTTCAATAGCCGCAATGGAAATTGCTTGAAACGGATCCAATGTGAACTTGTATGTTTTAGCAGGGTCAGTCGACTTATGCGACGCAATTGGAACGTAGTCGTAGTTTGGAGGCAGGGCAACTTGATGACGAACATGATGAGATAAAACCATTTGGTCTTCTTCTGCTTTCTGCTGTAATCCAGCTGCTCCGGTGACTTGACGTTGAGCTTCTTCTTCGAAAGAATCAGTCACCACAGTTTCCTGTTCTTCACGCTTTGTTTTTTTGCCTTTGGAGTTGGATTTTGAGTTTTTGCTCGTATCCGGATTCTTTTCTTTATTACTGTTATCAGCAGTCTCTTCATCGCTGACTGGCAGTGATCGCTTGGAGCCGGTTTCCTTTTTACTTCCGCTCTTCTTGGAGCCTTTTTTCTTTTTATTGGTTTTTGTCTCTTCTGCGGTAGTTTCAATGGCTGCAGGAGCCTCATTGAACACTCCAAACAAGTCTTCACTGTCCATGTTGTGTGCTTAAGTTGTAGGAAGTTTAATGGTTTTCGAAACAGAGAACAAAAAAAAAAAAAATTTCAACATGTGCGGCTCAGCAAATATTCAACCGCGAACATGCCCATATATTTCGGGAGGGGAAGTAAACTGCTGGAGACATAATTGAGCTTGTCGTGGAAATGGCTGAATAACTTCCAGAGTATTGAATCAGGAGATATTCGACAGCTAGGCTCCCCTTGGGGTTATCAATGTGTAGAGATATGAGGATGTGTGACCGGAGTAGTCTATGAGTAGATTACCTAGACATACACTGTGATCCATATATGCATATATAATCCACTTTGTTTAAAATGGAGTATCGAGCTCTCTAGCTCTCCCCTGAAATGCTATCTCTCTCAGTGTCAAAGGTAAATTTGTGCTAGGATTTCGAACTCTGCCTACCCAGCATGTCTCAGACTCCTTTTTAGATCCGGGATCTTGGAGTGGTGCTTCGGCAGTCGTTAATACTGTCATCGCTATCATTTGAGCAATAGTGCTTGGGATTGTTTGGTTGCTCTGCGATACCATATAACAATATCTATGATTTCATTTTAGTTTCATTCGTTATTAGATTCCTAAAAAATATATATAATACTTATCGCTATCGATATCGTAATACTTTGTACCGTTAGTGTTTTCAGCCGTGTACGGGAGACCGGTGAAATTTTTTTATCGGAGACTATTTTTTTTTTTTTTTTTTTTTTTTTTTTTTCAACGCCCGTTGATAAAACTTTTCCACAAAAAAGATGGGAAAAACTCAAAAGAAATATGGTAAAGGTAGATTGGATAAATACTACCGTCTTGCCAAGGAAAAAGGGTACAGGGCCCGTTCTTCCTTCAAGATTATCCAAATCAATGAAAAGTTTGGCGGGTTTCTACAGAAGTCCAAAGTAGTTATCGATCTGTGTGCTGCACCAGGTTCGTGGTGTCAGGTGGCGGCTCAAGTCTGTCCATTGAACTCTCTAATTGTGGGTGTAGACTTGGCGCCAATCAAGCCGCTGCCAAATGTAATCAGCTTCCAGAGTGATATTACCACTGAACACTGTAGGACACAGCTTCGAAGTCACTTAAAGACGTGGAAAGCAGACACAGTTATGCATGATGGTGCGCCGAATGTCGGTTTAGCATGGAAACAGGATGCCTTTACCCAATCCGAGCTGGTATTGCAGAGTTTGAAGCTAGCCGTGGAGTTCTTAATCCAGGGGGGGACCTTTGTGACCAAGGTTTTTAGGTCCAAGGATTACAATAACTTGATGTGGGTCTTTGGTCAATTTTTCGAAAAGGTTCAAGCCACCAAGCCAGCGGCGTCCAGAGATGTTTCTGCCGAAATCTTCGTAGTATGTTCCGGGTTTAAAGCGCCAAAAAAGATTGATCCCAGGTTGCTCGACACGAAGTATGTGTTTGAAGAACTGCAGGATTCTACTCCAAATTATAATGCCAAGGTATTCAACCCGGAGAAGAAGACCAGAAAGAGAGATGGGTATGAAGACGACGATTACCTGCAATTCAAGAGAATTTCAGCGCAGGAGTTTATTGAGCACGCAGATCCGATCATGTGTTTAGGTACTTACAACGAGATTACGTTGGACTTCAAGGAGCAACCAGAAATCAAGCCGGTGAAGAAATTGCCTGAAACAACCGACGACCTCAAAGAATGCTTAAAGGATTTAAAAGTTTTGGGTAAAAAGGAATTCCGAACGATTCTCAAGTGGAGAAAGGCAGCACGAAACATCCTCGGCCATGATGATGAGGTCGCCACTGGTCACAAGAAGGACAAGGGAACCGCAGCTGGAGATGATGAGCAGGTTACCGAAGTCGTTCCAATGACTGAGGAAGAGAAGGAAGAACAGATTACAAAAGACTTGGAAATGTTGAGAGAAAAAGACCGGGCAAAGAGAAAGAGAGAGAAACGACGGGCTAATGAGGCAAAACAAAAGGAGATCTACCGCATGCAAATGAATATGACCACACCCCAAGACATTGGGTTTGATGCATCTCAAAACCACTCTCTGTTTAATCTTACTCATGCTGAAAAATCAGGTCAATTGGCGAAGTTACAAAGGGGTAAGAAGGGTATGGTTTTTAACAAGGAAGATATGTATGACGAGGAATTTGGAAAGGGTGATGTCGATGTGAAGATGGGCGATGGTAAGGATGTTGAAGAATATGACTCCGATCAGGCTGTTGAAGATTTGGGCGCTCAACTGGATGATATGTATGAAGAATACAAAGAACGTCAGGCCGAAAGAGACTCCAGATATGAAGCCAGGCGAGCTCGTGAAAAGGATGGTGTGGATGATGAATTTGTAGGATTTTCTGACCGAGAGCAAAGTAACAGTGATGATGGTGGCATGGATGTGGATGATAGCGATAGCGATAGTGATAGTGAAGATGATGAGGAGTTAGATAACCTGGTGAACAACTTGGAGAAAGAGAGAAAATCCAAATTGAGTAAAAAGGCATCCATGTTCTTCGACGACCCCATCTTTGGTTCTCTTAGCGAAGACTCACAGACTCCTACGGCTGCCAAAACTAACAAAACCGAGTCCAAAGATCCAGTTCCAAGACTTGTCTCAAGCCAGCAACAACCAACTTCCACTGAAGAGGAAGACGAAGCTGAATCTGAATCTGACGATGATGATTTCGAGGTGGTTGCAAACCCCAACGGCGCTGCATCGGATGACTCTGAAGATGACTGGGACACAGATGAAAAACCAAAGAAGCCAATTGTCGACCTAGTCACTGAACAAGCCATGACTATGGCACATCAATTGGCATTGGGCCAAAAAACCAGGAAGGAATTGGAAGACGAAGGGTTCAATAGATATTCCTTCCGTGATAAAGATGGCCTTCCGGATTGGTTCCTGGACGAAGAAAACAAGCATTCAAAGATCATCAAGCCCATCACTAAGGAAGCATCTGCTGCGATCAAGGCCAAGATCCGAGAGATGAATGCTCGGCCACTCAAAAAGGTAGCCGAGGCGAAGGCTCGAAAGAAGCAAAAGGCCGTGCGTCGTCTTGAAAAGTTGAAGAGGAAATCAGACCTCATCAATGAAGACACCTCCAGGTCCGAGCAAGAAAAGTCCGAGGAAATCGCAAAGCTTACTCAGAAATTGACCAAGAAGGAGAAGGAGAAGCCGAAACTCACGGTTGTTGCTGCTCGTGGTGCGAACAGAGGTTTACAAGGTAGACCAATGGGTGTTAAGGGTCGTTACAAGATGGTAGATGGCACCATGAAAAAGGAGCAGCGTGCATTGAAGAGACAGGCAAAGAAGAGAAAGAAATAATTCCCGTAATATTTAATAGAAAGTCTTATTGTAACTACGCACGGGGTTTATTTGTTATCCGTGGTTGTCTTTAGTGGGTGTCAAGTTGTCAAAATTGGTACGTGTTGTCGCTGTTATACTTCTGGACATAGCAGATCTTGTTTTCAGCGAGACCATTATACTGCTTAGTTCTTTGGGCTCCTGCCATCCATTACCGGACGATCAAAATAGCATCTAACGAAACAATCTGTTGCAAAATATGAGTCACCGATTTATCAACATGCAATCTCAAAACAGATACACCTACGGGATCTAAGGATTACCCTGCGGGGCGGGGGGAAGGTGCCTGCGATGGATGGTGTATTGCCTTGCAGGCGGCCATTCTTTTCTAGAAAAGAAGCAAAAGCACTGGGTAATACAGAGGACAGATTTCTTCTTCTTTCCGGAGAAAAAAGAAGCCACCGGAGGCTGCGTGGGCCTATGGGATAGCGCAAATTTGTTTTTGAAGGACGAAGCTACGCACCTGGTCTCTTCCTGTTCTACATGTTGTTGCAGCACACGTGAGGGTAGAGGGCATAACGATGCTTATACTGGGCCCATTTCCAAAGTTATCATGACAAAGAACTTATTCGCCTCCGCATTGTCAGAGCGCTTCAATTATCCGCTTGAATTGCACAAAGACTCAATCAGCCTCTGTGAAAGGCTACGTAAATACGAGTGCCCTCTCATTGCAACGATACAAATTACATCTTGTTCTAGGCTATTTTCTACTGAGAGAGAGCTCGCAATCAGTGCTCGTTCCGCAGTTGAACGTGGCAAGACGCACGCATGCTGCAGCTTGCTAATGCATGTTGGAATAATCAATTGAACGGATATGTACATACACGTATATGTGTGTGTGTGTGTATAAAAAGAGAGAGGCTGCATAGTATATAAATATGCGCATGCACAATCCCCAGTCTTAACATGAACTGACACGCGCGATTCGGCATTTCCCGAATGCAAAAGCATGCATACTGTGCATATATGCATGTGTCGGGAAAACTACGCATAGTTAGCTATGCATAGCTACTAGACACTTTGATCCGTGTAATGCTTACACGCCCTAATTGCAGCCCAATTGGTGTTTAGACGAGCACGCATATGCATATTTCTGTACATACACTGGAAATGGAACGCAGCCCATCAACCCCCAGTATTCTTCAAGAACATGATGCACACTCAACTATGCATACATACAACCTAGTTCACACATACTACGATACTATAAAAGAAGCTGTGTATGCCATATATGCATACTGTACCCCATTCAATCATCCACCCATTACCCCGAGCCAGCCTCGATTCTATTCACCATTCCCCGTTACAGCGTTTATTTATTATGCACAGTCACGCAAAACCAAACCACCCCGCCTCCCAAATCGTTCCCACAAAAAAGCCGCCACTTCCACCCGCCTTCCCCATTTTTTTTCTTTTTCTCTTTTTCTTTTTCTTTTTTGGGGTTATAGTCCCAACGGCCCGCCGACGGGGCTCCGACAACACCCTCCAGAAAGACCATAATAAAATGGCAGAAAAGGCGAGAAGCACACCAAAAAAATTGTGTGCTGACAATGGACCATTGAAAACACACACAAACGACCGAAAAAAAAAAAAAAGAAAAAAATCCAAAAAAAAAAAAAATAAATAAAATTAAATACATCCATCACAAAAAGAGGAGAACGCGTTTCGACCATAGAGCCAACCAGCGCACATTGTACAATTATATCCCCCGTGGCTTGTGTATTTATTTATCATGTCGACGAACGAACACCATCAGGTCCATCCGCAACTCCATCATCATCCCCATCCTCACCATCATCCAAATGTCCACCCTCTGATGCAAGCTCCACGCGATGACACCGACCCGCAGCATCAGCAGCACCATCTGGAAGAGCAGATCCAGAATCATCTCCAACATGACCCTCACGCTGCTGCTGCTGCCGCTGGCCCCGACGACAACGAGACCCGCCATTGGTGTTCCCGCTGTCGTCAGAAAAAGGACCCGGCCTACTTCGAGAAGGCTAACGGCGGAACCTTCTTCGCGACCTGCTCCGACTGTCGTCAGCGGGATCGCGTAAGGCGCCAGGAGGAGCGGGAACCCAAAGACAGTCTGGGCTCTGATGGTGGTCTGGGACCTGACGCTACCGCGGCCGCCGCGGTGGCTGCTGCCAGCGCAGCAGTGGCTGGTGTCGAGCAAGACGAGTTCAACAAGGCCCAGGCAGCAGCAGCTGCTGCTGCCGCTGCCGCTGCTCACCATCACCCGCCTCCTCAACCCCCACAGCACCATGACCTGCAGGTCAAGCTGTGCAAGCGTTGTCGCAAGAAGCGGGATATCGGAATGTTCATGAATCCGAATCAAGGCGGTCTCTACCAGACCTGTCAGACCTGTCGGATGCGGGATCGCATCCATCGCCAGCCTCGAAAGGTTGACAAGCGCAGGTCCAAGCCCGACAATAAGCCCATCCACCTACCACCGGCCGCCGCCGTGGCCGAACACCAACAGTTCCAGCATCACCAACAGCTTCACAGGCCACCGCCACACGACGCCTCAGACCACCAACAGCAGCAGCAACAACAACAACAACAACAACAACATCACCATCAACAGCAACAGCAGCCACAGCACCAGCAACCACACCAACACCAACAACATCCACAACATACTAATCACCAGCCACAGCCACAACAGCCACCGCCGCAGCAGCATCTGTCGCCCCCGCCCGACAACACGACGAGCCAGATCCCGTTCCGCCAATGCCAGCACTGCGGGGAAATCAAGAACCTGTCGTCTTTCCGTAGCGAGGCGGACGCCATGTGCGACGATTGTAGAATAAAGGACGAAAAGTCGCAGCAGCTCCCCGACACCGAGATCTATCCGCTCTTCTTTGACCAGAGCTTTTTCAAGAACAAGCCCATTTACGGCCAGATGCCCGCGAATGACGACCAATAGGGATTATATATAAGTTAATTAATTATTCAGCAGCCACAAACACACACACACACACACACACACACACACACGCTCTCTCTCTCTCCCTCTTTTCTTGAGCTGGGTTCTCTGAGCACCCAATGGTGAAAGATTATCTCGCTGAGCTACCTCTTTTGCTTCTTTTCGGAGAACACTGAAGTCATTCCGGGGAGTAATTGGCTTGCAGTGCAGTCAGTGCTCGGTGGGATGAATGCCTCTAATTTGGAGGTAGTGCGCGATCATACATAGGAATATTATTTAACGTGCCTCGGGCGCTTAATTACCACTCAAAGAATATAAAAGGGAGGCGACTCGCAGTTATTTTTTGACAGCTCTTATCCCCCTTTCAGATTAAGGAGACTGCATCCCCACGCTCCCACAGCCATTGCAGCCCCCTAACATAGAAAGGGGGTATGAGAGGTAGGGGAAAAAGCTTCTAATGCACCACTTGGTGGAACTGCTACTGCACACTACATACCGACGTTCTGTGGGGTTTATTTTATTTTATTTTATTTTTTTTTTTTTTTGAGAGAAACGAACAAAATAAGTGTAGCCTGTTTCTAATTGTGGTTCCTTTCGGTAGCGACCCCGCTAAAGAATAAGCAGAAGCGACTAATTGGGGCCTTATGGAGCTTCTTCAAACCTTTAGACTCATGTGTTCGCAGCGGAAGAAGAAAAAGAAAAAGGCGCCAGGAACCTACGAATTGAATGTATGAGGCATAACGCCAGCGCCCGTGCAGAGGAGGTTACCCGGCATGCGGTCCCCTACCACGTGACTTGTGGCGAATTTTTTTTTTTTTTTTTTTTTTTATCATCGCAGCTACTGCCTAATAAGGAAATCGCGGATTAGCCTTAAGGACAAAAAAAAAAAAAAAAATTTAATTGATCTGTAACGGACCTGGGTCGCCACAAAATCAGCCACATACGTCCGTACATAGCTAGAAACCCATCGCACTAGACAGACACCATGGCGTCCGCATCAATCATATCGCAGAAAATGAACTCGGTCGCTGAAGAGATTCTGCGGAATCCTATCGAATTTGTACCGGCCAAGAACGCGGAGCAGAGCAATGAGAAGCCAGAAAACTACATCAGGATTGTTCCTGAGAAACCAGAGCTCGCTAATGGCAAGGTTGAGACGAAGTCCGCAGTCTCTGGCAACGGCAGTAGTAGTACTACTAGTGGTGGTGGTGGTGGTGGTGGTACTGCAGAGTTTTACAACATCAACGAGTTCACCGACGATCATGGATCACGCAAAACCAGCAGAATCTCAAAGTCGTGGAAAAATCTCAGAAAGCCCCCATTGGGGCTCATGAATAGAGGAGTCACCTGCTACATGAATTCAGCAATCCAAGTCATCTTCCATCTACCGTCAATGGCCCATTATTTGCATGAATTGAACCAGGGCCAGCACGAGGGTACGGTTGCGCGAGGGTCAGTTTCAATGGACCTGGCCACGCTGTACCAGCGAAGTGTAGATGCTAACTCCAAGAAGAAGTACATCTACCCCAACAAGCTGATTTCACGGCTGTTTGATATCAATTGCATGATGTCGGAATGGGAGCAAGAGGATTCTCACGAATACTTCATGTCCCTGGTGAACAGGCTGCAGGAGGACAGCACGCCCAAGGGCACCAAGCTGAACACATCCATCATCCACGAGATTTTGGGAGGTACCCTGACCCAAAAAGTCGAGTGCCAGAATTGTCACGAAGTGTCTACCACTCAGCAGGATTTCATGGATCTTCCCGTGTCCTTCTCGAGTTGGGAAAGCAAAAATGGCCGTCCCTATACGCTGGAAAGGTCGATCAAGGAGTACTTCAGTGCAGAGACAATCAAACCAGAGCAAGGCAAGGAAGCAGGATATAATTGCGAAAAATGCAAAACGCTATCCAGTGCTAAAAAGGAATGGAGAATTCACGATGCTCCGGAGTATCTCGCCGTCCACATCAAGCGTTTTACCTATAATGACACCCATTCCAAAAAGGTCAAGGATGCAATCAAATATCCAATGGACTTGGACCTCTCCAAGTACGCCACCAAGGATGTCGATGGCCCGCTCATGTACCGTTTAATTGGCGTGATTGTTCATGAAGGCAGAACCGTTTCCAGCGGACACTACACCGCGTTGGTCCGTCAGCCCAACGGCAAATGGGCTGAATATGACGATGAGTGTGTTCGTACTGTCAGCGAGTCGATGATTCTAAACCAGCCCTCTGCGTACATGCTGGTGTATTCTCGTCTCTTGAAGAAGGCTGAACGGCCACAACCGTCTGTTAATGGCCATATCAACGGCTCCCTCAAACGAGCATTTAAAGACGACGACAATGACGATGATGACGATTCTGATAACCCTGGCGATGCTATAGAAAGAATCTTTGCTGAAAAACGTGCTAAGAAAGACTACTAATATTTATTTATTCTAATACATGGCGCTTGTATTACTATTCGCT
Organism: Blastobotrys terrestris; assembly: GCA_030674225.1. Taxonomy (NCBI): domain Eukaryota; kingdom Fungi; phylum Ascomycota; class Dipodascomycetes; order Dipodascales; family Trichomonascaceae; genus Blastobotrys; species Blastobotrys terrestris. The sequence continues at coordinate 36,555 of JAJLUR010000008.1, read as the reverse complement.
ATAGTGATTTCCTCCTGTGGCTTCATTTTTTCTCCGAAATAAAGAAGCAAAAAAGATGGCTCTGCTAGCCCCCTCCCCGAGTTTTCGCTTTTTCTTTTTAGAAAACTAGCCTGCTGTGCAGGGCAATGTAGGCTTCGGCGCAGGACATTTTACATGCGCCCATATCGCCTCCGAACTCCGAAGGATTTTTTTCCAGCCCCGAGGGCATACTTCAACCGTACTGTACAAGGTTATCATTATTTACAAAACTATACACTGCTGTCGTTAGATTCCTCCCTAGGATATTCGTAAACCTTCAAATGAGGGACAATTCTATCATCTACCTTCAAATCCAACATCCATTCAGAACCCTTATCAAGACCCTTCTGCTTCCATTTTTTGGGCCAATCGTCTTCTTCAAAGATGCACAAGTCGGCATCCTCTTTTGTGAACGGCCTGGTTTGAGCAAAAATCACCGCAGAAGTGGCCTCACCCATCTTGTTGCTCAAGTCCCGTCGAGTAAAGAATCGGTAGAGTCGAATAGGCGTGTTGAAGAACCCCAAAAGGTGAGGCTGATTGATAACTGCAAGTGGCTCAGCTAAAGTACCATCCTGAGCAGATTTCTGGAATTCTGGAGATAATTCAGCCTCGTCAAACTTGGTCAATGAGATATATGGCTTTGGAACTGGTGGCTCTTTTTCCTTCTTAGCTTCGCTTTCTTCTTGCGCCTTCTTCTCAGATAGTTCACCAGAATCAGAGTCGGTAGTATTGCCCTCCTGACGATTATCTAACGTGTCTACAGCAGCCGGCTCTTGCTGTTGTTCTGCTGCAGTCTCCACCGGAGCCGTAGACTCTTCCTTTTTCTCACCAAGAATGTCTCTCATGTCATCCTCCTTGTTAGGGAATTCGAATGTTTCTTGTGGACCCTGATCAGCCGACTCTTCAGGCTTTTCCAAAGGCCCCAGCCAGCCCTCTTGAAATCCATGCATGTATTCCTTGTAAGCACCACGACCGACACAAATAACACCACCAGTGTTATCAAAGTTCAGCCCAGACTCAATCTTCTTGTCCAATTCGTCTTTCGCAGCTGGATCCGTTACTGGAAGACCCAATTGAGCACGACGTTTGTTTCTAATTTGTTCAGCAACCATATGCCGAATTTCACCCTGTCTGTTTTCTGTATTGAGTTCAAAATCGGTTGCAGATGCAGTAAGCAATGGCTTGATATACTGTCGGAAATGTGACAGCGACGCATCCAGATAATCTCCAGGAGGTGGAGCAACGTATACTTTTACTTTTCGAGGCATATCTAATGGGTCCATCTTTTGAGTGGCCAGATGAGCCACTTTGGCCTTCCATTCTTCACGAATCTTTCTTCTTTCATAGCGATCATAGGCCATTCCCCCAGCAATAGTGCCAGCAACAGCCCAGAAAATAAGCCAGTTTCTTGATGGCACTCTCAATGTCGGGATGCCCATCGCCTTAAGCGCCGGATGGGAGAATCCCTTGGATTTTGGCTTTGCTCCGGATGATGCAGCAGCAGCTACGGGTTCAGCCGGTTTGGCTGCCTGTTCTGGTTTCGGAGACTCCATGATATCGAATTAATTTCGGTTCGTTTTTGGCTTGAAAAATTCGGGAAGCCAGTAATTTTGGGTCTGAATTTTCAGACTAGCGTCGGGGAGCCGATTTGCAAAATTGGGATATTTTGCCATCTGTGGCATGGTAACGACAATGTCGAACGAGCAGTGTGTGATTTAATTTTCTTCAGTCTGCAGATCATACAACAACAACTGAATAGGCGACTTTAGCAAATATGTGAACGGCCATATTCTGACCAGTTGGAAGTATATTATGGTCATTCGTTGACCACAAGAAAAAATGGACCCCCCATATGCTTTTGGTTCCTTCGTTGAAAAGTTTACAATCATTTTTTCCGCGCGTTGTGCCATTATTGCGTTTCTCAAAAACCAGTATGGTGGATGCAAAAAAGTGGTATGCATAGCTAGCCCTTATATACCTTGATTGCCTCAGTAGAAGGTTCTATTCAGTCTTCTGTACTCTTTCCTCGGCTATGACTGAGATTAACTGATTATACACTGCTACAAACTCCACCACGCGTCTCAATCCACTTAAATAGCTATGAGCAGTTACGTAGTCTATTCTCTGTTCTGTGAGCATCCTCCTTATTACTGGTTTTCTATCTTTGACATTTGTATTTATGATCATAGTTACCAAAGAACGATTCAAGTAAATGTTGCCTTGCCTTCGTTTCCATAGATAGCATAAAGACTATTTTTATATTCCGATGTATCTGTTATTTTTGTTTAGACAGCCAATTTTTAAGCTTTGATTGGAAAGAAGCGGAATAAGAGGAAAAAGGATAGCATAATTAAAATAGGTTCCAGCGATTGGAGCATGTAAATGATGGCTAACGTTATGAGGAAGATACATATCACTTGCAACATGGGTTCTATGCACTAGCAGAAGTAAAGCAAAAAAAAAAAAAAAAAAAAAAAAAAATTCTCGATCTATGATCAATCCTCATTTATATAGCCTAGCTACACCTCTATGCATCGACACCGGCATGCAGATCACAGGGAATATTCGTGCCACGATGCATCTGCAGACATTGCCACAAATGAGGCTGGTTAGTTTCGAACTCCGTCATACCGACAGATGCCGGAAGACCAGGGGAATAAGTGTAGTCCAATAAAATCCAGTTCGATGTCGATTGAAAATTTGACAGCACGAATTAGTTAAGACTGGTTCTATAATTTCTATTCGTGTAACTCGATCAAGATACTGCCCTCCGCCTTTGCTTCCTTAACGACCTGTTATCAGCCAGGCAGATAATTTGGTGAAACAAGCTTTCATCACTAGAATAGAAGCAAGAATAAAATGGAACGCTGTAAAATATTTCTACCAGATCCAAAACAGCATTAATTACCCATTCAACGCGAAAAAACACTATTCATTCAATAATTACATGCACATTTACAACTCCCCTGGAACAGGAAATTGGGAGACCCACTCGGTAACTTCGTTCCTGAGAGCTTCAATTTCTGGTCTTCCTTCAGCATGAGCTCTGAAGTCAGCAACCTTGGTCTTCTCACCTTTAGCGGCAACTTCTTGCTTGATTTTGGAAGTAATCTTGACAGCTTGGTCAATGTAATCAGCAACCTTTTCGAAGTCCTTAGCTTGGAAACCACGAGTGGTCATGGCTGGGGTACCAATACGAAGACCGCCAGGAACAAGGGCAGACTTGTCACCTGGGACGGTGTTCTTGTTAGCAGCAATGTTGATGAGTTCAAGGACGGTTTCAACTCTGGAACCATCAACTTGCTGTGGCTTCAAATCAATCAAGATCAAGTGGGTGTCAGTACCGCCCGAGACGAGGGTATAACCTCGGCTCTCAAGAGCCTTTGCGAAAACTTGGGCATTGTTAACAACATCCTGTTGATATTGCTTGAATTCTGGGGTCGTGGCTTGACCAAGAGCAACTGCCAAAGCGGTGATGGTGTGGTTGTGTGGACCACCTTGATGACCAGGGAAAACAGAAAAGTTGATCTTGTTTTCAAGGTCATAGTGAATTGGGTTACCCTTCTTGTCGTGCTTTCTGACGCCCTTTCGGAAGAAGATGATGGAGCCTCTTGGACCTCGGAGAGACTTGTGGGAAGTGGTGGTGACAATATCAGCATATTCGAATGGCGATGGAGCGACACCAGCAGCTACCAGACCAGAAGTATGGGCCATGTCAGCCATCAAGTAGGCGTTGACCGAATCAGCAATTGTTCGGAACTTTCCGTAATCCATAGCTCTGGCATATGCCGAGGCGCCAGCAACAAGAATTTTTGGACGGAAAAGGGTGATGGTCTTGGAGAGCATGTCAAAGTCAATCAGACCGGTTTTTTCATCCAATCGGTACGGCATGGTCTGGAAGTATTTGGACACGAACGAGATCTTTTTAGATGGGGTCTGGTACCCGTGAGACAAATGGCCTCCATGAGGAAGATCCAAACCCATGAGACGGTCACCGACTTCCATAAGGGCGGAATAAACATACAAGTTTGCTGGAGCACCAGAGAGAGCTTGGACGTTGACACCCCATTCTTCTGGGTTCAATCCAAAAGCCTCGAGGGCTCTTTGTTGACAAAGTCTCTCACCCTCGTCGATGAATTGGTTACCACCGTAATAACGGGCACCTGGGTAACCTTCGGAGTATTTATTCTGCATCTCAGACCCGAGGACGTCCATCACAGCCTTGGAAGTGAAATTTTCAGATGGAATTAAGGTCACAGATTCCTTTTGACGTCGTCTTTCTTTCGCGAGGATGTTAGCGACCTCCTTATCCACTTTCTGGACAGGCTCGCTAATCTGGGCCTGTTGGCTGATAGAGCGGGACTACAGTGTACGCATTGTTAGTGTCGCTCAATTGAACGATGGATAAAGACTTACAGCTAATCTGGAGACAAGGCGATAGTTTCTGGAAGCAGTACGCAAGTTGGACAACATGTTTTTTGAGAGAGTTAGGTGGGGAGCAGTAACAAATAGCTCTGGGGTCGGGGGGACTTATATATGATATGTGTCGTATGCGACGATAATAGTACAGCAAATTTACACGGGCTCGCCCGCCTCAGTGGGAGAAATGCGGTCTGTTACTCGGTGCGGGCCAGCACCGAGTGAACCCGGTGCAATGAGAAGGATGTGGGGGAAAAAAAAAAAGGTATCAGCACATGAGATAAGGCACTAATTGATTCCGATTTTTACACATGAGAGGGGGAGAAATCTCGTAGGTATCTACCTCGTTTCAATTACTGCTTCTTATTGTATTGGTTCCCTGGGGATCCCGGCTGGTAAAGAAAGGGCCGTGCAATAACTCATCAAATGTTTCTGTCCGGGCGATAATGCCGGAGTCCCGACAGAGCGGTGCTCCATTTCTCCCAACGTAACAGCGTGCTCGACAAACAACACCGCTGGGACGTACTGTAGAAAGGATTTTTTTAAGAGAGGGAGATTTGATTGAAATTTTTCATCACCAAAAAAAAAAAAAAAAAATATGTCAAAAAAGGGAGCTGCAGCAGCTAAGGACGTGTTGGTGAAGCTGATTGTGGGGGCTGGACAAGCTGCTCCAGCGCCTCCTGTCGGTCCAGCGTTGGGATCTAAAGGTGTTAAGGCGATTGACTTTTGCAAGGAATTCAACGCCCGAACTGCGCATTTAAACACCGGCGTGCCTGTTCCAGCGTTGGTGACGGTCAAACCGGATCGATCATTCACATTCGAGGTCAAGAGCCCACCCACTTCATGGCTGCTTCTGCAAGCACTCGGGGTGGAGAAGGGCAGTCCGGATCCAAAGCGACAAAAGATTGGAACGCTGTCGTTGAAACATATTTATGAAATCGCCAAGATCAAGAAGACGGACGGACGTCACAAGGAGATTCCTATGGAAAACATTGTCAAGTCAATAGTGGGTGTCGCCAATTCGGTGGGAATCGAGGTTGCGCCTTGAATTTTTGTACATAGTCTTTTAATGCATTAGAATGATATACGGCAAGCTACGAATATCCTGATCAGATTTCACTGCAGGCGATGGTCCGATCATTAATTAAAGCGCTAGGGACCGCGCAGTGCTTGTTTTTCGGTTCTTTGGAGAAAAAAGAAGCGGCTGGAGCACGTTTCAATACCTTCTCTTCTAGATAACTAGGCAAAATCATTGGGACGCCCGACAGAGTTACCTTTTTAAGCCACCGGGGTGGCACCTTGAAGGTGGACTGACAATTGATCGACCAGACATGCACTAAGCAGTAGCATAGCTAACTGACACAGCTACTCCTCGGAAACCGTTTCACGCGTTATGTTTCAACACGGTGAAGAGATCATCGTAGTTTTGGTGAGACGGTCGCCTAAGCGGGATGAAACTTACTCGTAGTGCTACATATGCAGCGCAGACAGGTTGTGTTTTCTAGAAGAGCTTTAACCCGTAAAAAATGTATTTATCTTAGAGCTACTTAGATCATGTAAGCAACAATACCGACGGCAGCCATGGCCAACAAGTTGTTGTTGATTTGAGCCATGTCAGCACCGGAGTCGGAAGAGGAGGTGGTGGCGTTAGCAGAGCCAGAGGAGTTGGAAGAACCGGTGGAGTTGGAGCCAGTCGAGTTGGAGGAGGTGGAGTTGATGGCTCGCTTGTCGTACATAGCAGCTCTTTGAGCGCCGTAGCCACCATACATCATGGCGTTAGCAGAAACGAGGGTAGCGATGATAGCCAAAATAAAGACCTTGAAGTTCATCTTTGTATTAATTTTTTTTTTTTTTTTTTTGGGGGGTGTATTTTTTGGATAGGATGTGCAGACGCCCAGATATTTATATATGACTGCAGCAGGAGCTTTTTTCGACACATAATTTCTTTTTCAACTGTCATGCATATCTGCGCCTACCCAATTGGGAAGGCGGCACAACGCCGATGATCGTCCCGTTTTCGGCCAATCGAGCGTCAGCAGCTGCAGCACTGATCCTCTATCGGACTCTGCAGGAGAGAGATAGTTATTGCGGCAGTGAGAAGAACGAACGTGAACAGTCCGTTGTAGTTGTTATGGGGGTGGTGGTGCGGTCTGTGAGGGGGTGGGGGCTGCTCGAAGTCGCGATAGCGGGGGTCTAGGGGGCGCGGTGAATTTTTTTTTTTTTTTTTTTTCACGTCAAGACGATCACTGCTGTCTCACTTCCCAAAGCAGTACTCCCCTTGACGATGGTTCGTATTAGGTTGTGATGGGTGACCACCTTCGAGGGGAGGGTGTGCAGTGTGGTTCGATTAAGCTACTTGCCGTTGGCGGCTTGGAAACGAAGCAAAACCAAATAAAAAAAAAAAAAAAAAAAAAAAAAAGGAAAAAGGTAACTCTGCGAGGCCAGGGGTTTTGATTCTTTTCTAGAAAGATTTTTTGAGGTGTTATCAGCGTCGAACGAAGTTTGTGCGTGGTTACCCGCGGTCTTGCTCATTTTCTTCTTCTTGAAAATCCCCCCCTCCCATCAGGGTATACCTGAATCTAAGGGCATTTCTACGCTTTATTCTCAACAAAGGAGGCCATCCTCGGGTACCGTGGCGTTTAAGGAAGCTTCTGCATTTTTCCTAAAAGAAAGAAAGCCGCCCGCTGAGAATACAGGGAATTGGTACGCTGGTTGATATACTCTGGTAGTTGGCCCTCATAGCAGGTGTACAGATGAACTGGTATGAACGTGAGCTAGTGGTGGCACTCTAGCAGCCGTGTTGACACGCATATGCATCTATATGTATTGCAATTAATTCTGTCTTGCCAGCCGCATGACATTGCGCCACTTCAGCGGCTTTTAGCCACAGCTAGTGGCTGGGAGGATATCACGTGTGGTGTCGGTATACATGTGAGTTAAGATTATTTGTTAATGTGACGGTCCTATTCGGGAGTATCTCGACCGCTGTTGGTCTGCCTCGGCGATGGAATGGAAAAAAAAAAAAAAAGGCCCTTTCTCGAGACATGGTTGAGACAAGATCGGCACTGAGCTAATGGGTCTTTGAAAAATCCTCCTGTTGACAATGTATCAGCGTTATACTTTCCTTGGTATTCCCTTCACAGACCGTTTCTGCACGAATGAACATACAACCTATGCGTACAACGAAACGGTGTAGCTAACGGTTTTCCATGTTTCCTGCAACGTCGTATCACGATCGCCATGAAAACGGCATATTGCGCAATTAGTAGAGGATCGACAAAGCAAGAAGTTTAAATACGAATTGAGCTACCGTCTTTCGTTACTCATCAATTGATTAACATGGCAACTGAAGAACACAAGGGTGATGTGCTGGATAGCGTATCTATTGTGGAGAAACAACAGGCCAATACATTATTCGAATCGGAAGAACTTCCCAAAGTCAAATGGTACGACGCCTTCTGCAGACTATTTTATTGGTATCCCAAGTATATTCCAGCAGATCAACGCAAACTTCTCGTCAAGCTTGACTTTATACTGCTCAGCTATTCCTGCTTATCATTTTTCACCAAATCCCTGGATCAATCAAACTTGCAAAATGCGTACGGCACAGGTATGAGAGACGACATCAAGTTTTTCGACAACGATCTCAGTTACGCCAAGTCACTCTATTCCGCAGGCTACATTGTTAGTATGTGCTCGGCCACTATGATTGTCACAAGACCGTGGGCGAGACTTTTCGTGCCCTGTCTCGAAATACTCTGGGGGATCTTTACGTTTTGTGAGGCCACTGTCAAAACGCCGCAACAGATGTTTGCCCTACGCTTCTTGGTTGGCCTTGCTGAGGGCCCTATATTCCCCTGTGTGGTTTATATCCTTGGTAGCTGGTATAAGCGAGACGAAGTGTACAGGAGAGTGATGATTTTCTCTATTTCCTCGGGGTTAGGCGGTATGTTCTCAGGCTACCTCCAATCGGCAGCCTATACCAACCTACAGGGAGTAGGCGGATATAATGCCTGGCAATGGGGGTTTATCATCGACGGAATAGTGACAGTTCCTATCGCGCTGTATGGACTGGTGATTTTCCCTGGAACGCCGGCGCAAGTCAAAAGGTTGTTTTGGATATCGGACGAACAATTGAATCTAGCTAAATCGCGGATGATTGAGAGCGGGGTTGCAGAACCAACAAAGCTGTCATTTGCTTTTTTGAAACGGACCTTTTCGTCGTGGAGGGTATATTTTTTCACCGCCGTATTTGTACTCTTGAATGTAGTCGGTCTACCGGAGGGACAAGCATTCAACCTGTGGTTGCTTTCCAAACCAGACGTCTACAGTACCCAAGATTACAATAACTATCCTACCATCCAGGCAGCAATTGGGGTTGTAGCCCAAATAATACTGGGTGGATTTGCAGACTCTTACTCCATTTATCCGATATTAACCTTAGTCCAGAGCCTTTTCATTATCTCCTTCTCCAGCTTGGCTGCCTGGGATATACCCGATGGGTACAAATGGTTCTGTTTCATGTTGATTGGATTTGAGGGGGTCAATCAACTTATCATTTCCGGTTGGGTCAATCGCACATGTCGAAGAGACGCAGAAGAACGGGCTTTTGTTTTGGGATTCGGCGATGCAGTTTCTCAGGCAATGACGATCTGGACCAACATTGTTTTTTTCCCCACAAGTGAGGCCCCAGAGTTCAGACTAGGGTACATTGTTATAACTGGTGGGGCGTTCGTGCTTCTACTGCTGCCACTAATTTCAATTCATATGGAAAAAAAAGATAATGCTAAATACAATATAGATCAGTACTAGTTCGATATATCATCCCCGCAGAAACAAATACATGACGTAATTAAGCCACTTTCATTGCCGATAAGCCACAACGCCTCGTGAGGCTTAGCCAAAGCTTATTATGCATGCGGCGTAACGGTTTGGGATATTTAAGCCTGTCATGGAACCCCCCTTTTTTTTTTTTTTTTCGGTAGAACATAATATAAAAAAATGAGGCCGATATTAATCTTTACGTTTCTTGTGGCGTTTGTCACAGCCCTCCCCATTATAAACTTGGGTGGAAATTTTGCGATCCTTGAGAAAAGACGAGGAGGCAGTAGCGGTGGAGGCGGCCGAGGAGGAGGTGGTGGTGGTAGCTCTCGTGGAGGAAGTTCTGGATCGAGTGGTAGCTCTAGAGGAGGTTCGAGCAGTTCTCATGGAAGCTCTGGCTCTCGAGGAGGGTCTAAAGGAGGGTCGTCTGGAGGCTCAAGTGGAATGACCAGTACCAGGCCAATGCCTGGTGGGTTGTATTACGGTGGTTCGGCGTATCCATTTGTAGCAGGAGCAGCGGCAGGATTGGGTCTTGGGGCCTTGGCAATTTCCCTGTCCATGGCAAGCGCTCACTACCCAGGATACTGGGGACACAAGGGTGATGAGGTCTATTCATACAATTATAATAAGACGTTGAATGGTACTCACTACTTTGTTGAATGTTATTGCATCAAGAATGATCCTTGCTCATGCAGTGAGGCCAATTCTACAGATTACTTCAACGAACTGCCCAACGATAGATACAAGAAGAAGGAATACAAGAGTAATCACACCGAATTTTATTATATTAACGGAACTCTTGAGCCACAATCCAAGTCGTCTTCGTCCAGTTCCGATGCAAACACTATTACTACTAATGTTGTTTTCGCTTCTACTATAGCAATTGTTGCTTATTTGCTGTGATAATATTAATAGGACTTTAGATATCATGTACATACTTCAGGCTTTTGCCTGATTTGGCAAATGTGCATAGCTCCCATTTTAATTGGTATAACGTCTTTCTTCAAATCAAGGCATAATATAAATCGTTCGAGATCTCTACTTTGTACGCTGGGTACGCGGCGCGCTTGCTATCTTATCTAGCGGCCTTCCTCAGTATCAGCCTATAGTTGAGAAGCCCTTCACAAAGGATTCCCTATAGTTGTGTGTATCCATATTCATATAGCTGGTAGACCTTCTTTCTGAAAGTATTGGTTTGACCATTGTGGGTAAGATATACACGATAATCAGGGTAGTCAGAATGGACCTCGTTCCGCCGGAGATCTGGATAAACATTTCAAATTATTGTGATATCCGACAACTACTCTCATTGAGAGCAACTTGTAAATACCTAAGCTCACTGCTGGTCCCAAATGATCTTTGCATAGTGGTTGGTCGGGCGAATGGAATGATAATATCACGGCTAGGAGGGCCGGAAGCAAAACCATTAGTGAAACCGTTAGAAATGAAAGATTTCCAGTCTTTAAAGAAAAACGGTTTGGAGTACTGGATACTGGCAGCATCTAGATTCTTTTTCAGAATGGTAGTCAAGTTTCCTCCAAGTTCACGCAAAATGATGGAGTTGATCTTAAAATCAATTAACTGTCGTGACACCAAGTCAATCGTTGAGATTGAGATTTGGTGCTATTTTATGAATTTCTATGAGTTCAAGGACTGTATTCGCATCATTAACAACTATCCAGCTAAATTTACTGTCGACATGACAATTGATTGTCTTTCTATCCCACTAGAGGGCCTCGACCAGATTTCCAAAATCCAATTAGGCAAAAAGTTTACCAAAATTGAGACTTCTGAATGGGAACTTCCGCCATGGGAATGGATAGAGTTTGTTGAAAATTATCAAATACAACAACTGGTGATCTCTACTGAATGTCGTGATCGCACCTGCAATGTAGACGGATTCGCAAGCTGGCTACGTCCAGTGGCGGTCAAGCTGTTAATGTTTAACGATTTCACTCTGCGTATTAAGACTGCAAAGCAGTTGGAGCAAATAACAGGGCTCAACGTGGAATTATTCAACAGGATTCAAGGTGAACCATTCGAAGGCTTGAAAGAGCCGGATGATTGGCTAACAAAGATGAATTTTTTGAGGAATAGGTTTAAGGAAAGGGTTCAGGAACTAACCCTCTGAAAAGATTCTAATCAATAAAACCATATTAAACCATATTTTGTACGTCTTTAATATTATATAGTTCACTTAAATACTTTCAAACCACTCGGCTATGTCGCCGACATTTCTGTCGACAACATTGGGTATATCATAATGCTGGAAGTGAGAGACCTCATTGTTCCAAATCAGCTTCTTATTTGCGGTTGGAATAGAATCATAGTGTCTTTTGGCAGATGGAGGATTCATGCAGTTGTCACCATGGATAATCAAAGCCGGAGCCTGCAGCTTTGCAACGCCTTCAACAGTAGAGTAACTGAAATGATCAACGTCGCTCATAACTGCATACCTGTTTTCAAAGTTCTTCAGCGTCCAGGGACCATACCACGACCAAACGACTGGGCCCGGCAAGCCAGCTAATGACCCTGTGTCAGGATCCGCCACTTTCGGGTCCACCAACGGTTGGTATTCCACTTCACCGGTTTTCTCGTATTTCGCCTTTGCAGCTTTGGCTCGCTCCAGGCGTGCCTTGTATAGAGCTTCACCCTGTTCCGGTGTTGGCATCTTCATTTCGCCAAGGTCCATTCCTGGGGTCAAGTTGACGCATCCAGCACAAATCAAGTAAATATCGGTCTCATAATCTCGAAAGTACCCAGTAACGGAAGCGACTCCCTTGACACGGTTATCATACGAGGCGATATCCAGTGATTCTGCACCACCTTGACAGATGCCTACCAGATGCAAGCGATCCTTATTGATATCCCCTCGAGACTCCAAATAATCGAGACCGGCGACGACATCTTGGTTTTTCATTTTCGGATTCTCCAGTCGTCGCGGGGTCCCAGTACTTTCTCCGACAGTTCTGGGATCAAAAATCAAAGCAGCGTATCCTTCGTCTGCTAAGCGACTGCCATATTGGTATGGCGCTTGTTCCTTGACGAAAGAGTAGGGTCCAATGATTACAATTCCCGGTGGGTTGACGATATCCCTTGGTTTGAACAACACACCAGCGATGGTTTCGCCGTGCGAGGGGTACCTGACTGTTTCAACTGTGTAGTTTCCGTGTGCGGGCATCTTCTTCCTTTTTTCTTAATTAATATAAATGTATCTGTGGTAGGTTTGTGATATCTCACAACTCCACCATACGGACAAAGGTGCCCTTTTATACTTTTCTACATTTCTACTTAGATGGAGGCAACTATTGGGGTCTCTTGTGACCCTCCCCATCTACCTCCATGGACTTTGCACTCAATCTCCTGCTCTCTTGCGGAGCTAAGGGTCCATCAAATCCGAAGCGGACATTTTGAGCCGCGTGCGGCTCGATTCTCCGGTCAAATTTCAAAACGTGGTGAGGGTGGTTATTGCAATGTGGGTTGACCAATTGGCTGGGGGGGGGCAACCCCTGACCGTGTGCCTTATTTCTCTTGGCTGCTTACGGGTCTGATACAAAGAGCCCACGTTGAGCTACTCTCAATTGCGGAGAGAAAGCAATCACCGGAAGTGATTGTCGTGCGGGCGGCCAAAGAGTTGCCGCTTTTACTTTCTCAGAAAAAAAAAAAAAGCCGCCAGAAACACTTGCCCTGCGGGCGGCCTTCTTTTCTAGAAAAGAAGCAAAAGCACTGGAGGGGGAAGGAGTACAGAGCTATCTATCTTCCTTTTTTTTTTTTTTTTCTGGAGGCAATCACACCGTTATTTTTTTTTTTTTTTTCCATTCAATTGATACACCGGAATGTCCGCAGAAAAGGGATGGGCGGTACTATCCAGTTGGACACTTTCTTTTTCTGAAAAAATCCTGGATGTAATTAACGCATAGCTAGCTTACTGGGGCGGGAGCAGCAGTGCCTCCCCCTGAAAAAAAAAAAAAAGAAATGAAAAGAAAAAAACTGAAGACGGACAAATCCGATATGGGAGGGGAAAAAACAGAATACTTGAAGTTCATATAATACATTAGTTTCATTATCATTACCATAGCTTGTCTTTGGGCTTCTTCTTTTTGTTCTTCTTCTCTAGCATTGCAATGTGGGCCTCATCAAAGGACACGGTGGAATGTATGTGGCCAGAGCGAGAGACCACATGGCCATCTTGCATAGAACAATAGGAAAGGGACTTGAACCATGGATCGGCAAAGCAATCCTGGATCGTAGCCCGGTTTTCAGGGTCCACCGTGAGCATCTTGAGCACGAGGGGTCGGACTTCGGCGGGCAGGTTTCGCAACAATCGCTGGGGGCCAGAGTTGCTTTTTGAGTGTTCGGGGGAAGAAGCCTTATCTAAAGCTGGAGAGCTTTTGTTATCAGCAGAAGTAGGCTCATTGGGGGGTTGTGCGAATAATTTAAAGGAATGGTCCGAAAGTCTCGGGCTTTTCCAGGGGAATTTGCGCATGAGCATGCAACAGAAGATGATGGCAGCGGACCAAATGTCGGTTGGAGCCGAGTCGTATTTAAGATTAGACACAACTTCGGGAGCCAAATATGGGTCACTGCCGACAATTCCATGGGCCGGAATGATCTTATCGCTGTGGGGGTACTTGTACACGACCGCGCTGCCAAAATCAATGATCTTGACGATTCCGTGTCTATTGACGACGCAATTGTCCAATTTCAAGTCGCGGTGGGAAAGACCGGACTGATGCATGTATAGAACCGCGGACATGATCTGCTTGAAGTCGCAGAACACTTCGGCGTGGCTCATCTTGCCGCTCATGACGATGGCAAAGAGATCAAACTCGCAGTATTCCATAATCTGGTAGATGCGGTCGGGTTCATATATAATGTCGATAGTCTCAATCACGTGAGGATGCTTCAAAGTTAAACCTATGCAATATTCGGCGGTGACTTTTTTGGAATATTCTCTTCCGGACTCGTAATTTTGCTTTTGTCGAAATTCCTTTGCTGCAAACACCTGTTTGTCGGATGACCTCCGAACCAGCCGGACGGAGCCGCCTGCTCCTTCGCCCAGGGCCTTGCCAAGACGGCCGTAATGTTTCGACAGCGATTTCTTTTGGAACACGGTTTTGGAAGTCGTGTTGTTGTTTTTTCTATTGTTGTGGTTATTGCTGCTATCAACCGTAGCATCGCTGTGATACAGACTCTTCAACGAAGCGGTGGAACGAGTGGACCTGTGAACAAACGTTCGAAGCTTGCTGGATTTGGAGCTGGTGGTGCTGTGGACGTCGTATGCGCCCCTGTCAGACTCCACATATGACACGTTTGAGATAACGGGTGAGTCCAGCCCACTGAGGTTACTGCTGTTTTTCTTGAAGATGCGCTTCAAATCCAACATTGAGCCTGTGGAATGCAATGATGACGATGTTGAAAGCGACCGGTCGCTTCTGATCTTGTTCATGTTGACCACGAATCTTGAGTCTATCTGTCCTCCAGCACCTCCTCCTTCTGCTCCTCGTGGTGTGCTGGCGTCTGAGGTGGGTTGAGGGTCGTCCACCCCAGAGCTGCCGGGTCCAATCATCTTCTCACTGTATACGGTCGCCATTCATGCCAGAGCTGTCACACACGAGGTTCTATAGTAGTCTGTTGTGTAAAAAGGTTGAAGGGAGTGTGTGTGTGTGTGTATGTGTGTGTGTGAGGTGAGTGAGCGAGTGAGTGAGTGTGTATATATATATATATATGTATAGGGGCAACGAAGCAGTATTAAAGGGGGGAAAAAAAAAAATAAGAATAAGAATAAAGGCAGTCCCGGAAAAAAAAAAAAAAAAAAAAAGAACAAGAAAAAGAAAAATACTAGGTAGCGTAGCTAAAAGGAAAGAGTGGGTGAGTGAGTGAGGTGAGTGAGTGAGGAAAAAGAAAAGAGAACAAAAAAAAAAAAATTTACTTTTTGGGTGCTTCACCGAGAGCAGGAATTTATTTAGTTATGGCTTATGTAACACGTGTTCCAATTTCGGAATTTTCGGGATTCATCCAGTTAAGCGCCCCCAGCTTCGTTTGCTCTCTCTCTCTCTCTCTCTCGTATACTCATTCTCAGCTAGCTTGAATTTGAGGGAGAGAAGAAACAACAGTCGTGGTCTTTTCACTCCATGACGTCAGCGTGTAAAACAATACCCGAAAATCCCTGAACCTCCCCACATCAGCGCCCTAACCCAGATGTGCGGCGCAGGATCCGCCTTTATTTGTATGAGATAGCGATGCATACGCGCACTATACGAGTATAAATGGTGGGAGGAACCCGCACGGTTCGGGTGGCAACCGAATTTTGTGGCATTCCAGCAACTAGTATGCTGTGCGTTTACAAAGAGACGCATCCATACATATATCGGCCATGAACAAGGTTGCATTTTTATGGGGATAGTGTGGTATTATTATTATCCCGATAGCTTGTTTGTTTGTTTGTTTTTTAAACCCCACCATGTGTGTTGTGGATACAGGGTATAGACGTTTATACGGCGTGTTGTTATCATAACGAAAACAAAGCCACTATTTTGTGGCATAAACTTGATTTTTACATATGCATACCAGCCGTGATAAAGGGTAGAAGCTCGTTTATACGGCGTATAGTGTTATCATGCATAAAATCTTGGTGGCCTCTTAGGTTACTGGGCGCTTAGAAAGAGGTAATGCATACAAGTCGTGCTGAATTCACATAGATGTATATGCATACCTACTGTTAGCGTAACGCTGTAGTCGGCCTTCTGTAGTAGTACTGACAGAGCGGCCACACGGTGCATATTTTTTTATTTATTTTTTTCGAACCGAACTTTTGGAAGTCTGTAAACGGGTCTCCCTTTTTATTATTATGCATACCCTGCTACTGAAATCGTAGTGGTGTCGGGGCGGTGATCAAAACGCAGCAGCTACTTACTATCAATGGACTCTCCCCCTGGTACCCTTGGGGAGCACGCCAACATGATGCCCCATTTCTCTGTCTCTACTTGAAACACGGGTCTTCTCCACCACCCCATCAGTGGTACCCAGGGAGTCATCACAAAACCGTTCTACCAAACGTTTTTAACAGGTTTTCACCGCTTCTCGCTCGGTGTGTTGTGCTATGATCGCCCGCGGGGTTACCGCATCCGGTACATAAACAAGCTGGTTCTGGAAGGTTTCGAAGTCATCACGACAACAACAAAAAACGGCTGAACAACGAAAGAAGCAAGCTCCGGCTACTGCGCAAACCATACTCCTGCTGTCAACATAGGTTTGAGTTTGGAAAGACAATACTTTGCACTCATCCACTGTAAAATTAAGGTTGGGGTGATCGTCTCTGTGTGTACCACGTTGTTATGACTTTTCCCAAACGGGTAACCAGGTACTACACTATCTTCTACGGGCGATCTCGATCTCACATTTAATATCCTTTACTCCCCTGTCCCTGAACACTTCTTCACAACATCAACCACTGGCTCCATGATAAGAATCGAGCTACAGCTGCCGACGGTGTCGATATATTCGCTGCTATGTTTTGCTCTCACCGTCGCCCCGGGATGTCTGGGGTTTATCATCCTCAGGGACCACGGGCTGGCCACGGGCCTGCGGGTTTCATCAGCCCTGGTCGCCGGTGGGCTCCTGGGATCCGGAGTTCTGGCCTTTCTAGCCGTCATATGGCCATTACGGCTCGGTGTGCAGCTTGTGAACCTCGGTGGACTCGTCTTTGTCTTTGTCACCTTCTGTCACTACCTCTCCCAGCTCGTCCACAGCGGGCTGCATCTGGCCTTCATGGTCCTGACCATCATCGTCATGATCGCGTTCACCGTCTTCCTGACACTGGGCATGGACCACTACATCATCATCCAGCGCTCCTTGGAGGAGCTGGATTCGACAGCCAGCCCTGTGCAATCGCTACATCCACAACAACACACCCAGCCTCCACTGCCGCCCCAGCTACATGTGCAAACAGCACCCGAGGACAGCTCGCCCAACCTGTCCAATTCGACCGCGACCATAACTTCGCCCACCACAACGGAGTCGGAGGAAAAGGCAGCCGAGCAGAAGAAGGTGAACATCAAAAAGTCAAAGTCGTCGTCGCTCACAATCGACAACAACGCGACCATTAAGGGCCACATGAAGAACAAGGCTTCGTCGCACTCGCTGCTGTCGTTCTTAGTGGCCGACGACGCAAAGTCGGCGGAGAATAATAACCAGAACATCAACAGCAGCAGCGTGCACAGCTCGCCCCAAAAGAGCCACCACTCGCGAAGCGAGTCAATTCTCAACAAGATACCACAATCGCTCATTCCAGCCCATTTCCGCTCCGAGTCCCAGATATCTACCCTCCCACACCACAACCTATCGACTGCCTCCCTCGGCGGCTTTGATAACTGGGATGTCCAGAGCGCCCGGGAACGCATGCTGTGGTCCCTGAGCAACATGCAGCCCGAGTCCACCAACGTGCTGGGCGTACGAAACGTGTCTGATGGGTCCTCACGCCTCAGCACAAAGACCAACGGGAGCACAAACCACAACAACTCCCTCATCAATCGGGCTGGCTTCGTCCGGGAGGAGAAGCTCCCACCAGACGACGCCAGACACCTCTCGCTGTATGACCAGGAGCAGATCATCAATAACTCTTAACGTTTGTATTTATTTATTTTGTATTTGCTGGCCACACCAGCACGTAGAGTGGAAAATAGAATACCTCCCCAGCTGCGTATTGCCCTGCGGGCGGCCTTCTTTTCTAGAAAAGAAGCAAAAGCACCGTTTTTTTTCACGGAACCCACGTGACCTTAGCCTCGCAGAGCTATCTTTTTTGCTTCTTTTCGGAGAAAAAAGAAGCCGCCGGAGGCACACACACACACAGGGCCATCCTTTGATTCTATAAGGCAAGAGCAATGTACGGATGAAGGTGAGCACACAAAGAAGCAAGCACGGACGGAAGATCCGGCTCCATTGCAATCTCAGAGCGGAAAAGACGCCAAAACGACGCCATCCAGTGGAAAGACTAAACACCCCGTCGCTCTGCGCACATAGACACATTGAGCCAGAGTGGAGCATGATCTCTCGATCGCCCTGGCCCAACTTAAGTTGTGCGCACTGAGGAAAAGACGAAATTTTCAGGCCGATTTGGGCCCAGCCCAGCCCTCCGATCGGCCGGAACGCCGGACGACCTCAGCCGCCGACCAATAGCATTCGCAAGAATTCCTGTTACGATTTTTCCCGACCTTTCTCGGGGCGTACATATAAAGGTCCCGATATTCCTTTTTTTTTTTTTTTTTTTTTTTCCATCCACTACTGTCCTGATCACACACACACACATACACTGAAAATGGGTTTCGAAGAAGGTGAGTGCAGTACACACAGACACATGATTGTGCGAATGCTAACAATGACGACTAGGTTCTGAAAAGAAGGGTGCTACTCTCTTCAAGACTAGATGTCTGCAATGCCACACTGTCGAGGCTGGCGGTGCTAACAAGGTTGGTCCAAACCTCCACGGTCTCTTTGGCAGAAAGACCGGTCAAGTTGAGGGCTTCAACTACACCGACGCCAACAAGCGAAAGGGCATCACCTGGGACGAAAACACTTTGTTTGAATACCTCGAGAACCCTAAGAAGTACATTCCAGGCACCAAGATGGCCTTCGGTGGTCTCAAGAAGAACAAGGATAGAAACGACTTGATCACCTACCTCAAGAAGGCTACCGCTTAGACATTTTTGTTTGTTTTCTGTACATATAGCAATAATATTTTTTTTTTCACTCTCCACGACAATTATTTGCTCCCCCTCCCGCTGCCTTGTTTTTCCGACGTCGACGGCGCTGGAAAATAAAAAATATATTTTGGCTGAGCCGCATCCGGTCACGTGAGCCGGTTATTTTTATCGTTATTATTTATTTATCTAGCCTCGTGAGGCTGTTGCGTTAAGCGCCGACGACACATCCACACTATTATATAAGAGACGCAGAATCCGCACTTTCCATCACTTTTTTTTTCATTTTTCTTTCTTTTCACCGCTGCAGCTCGATCACTCAATTCCGTGTACTGCTTCTTTTTCCCCACTACAATTGTATATCCGCAACCCCCCCCCCCCCTCTCCTCCCCGAGTCCTAATGTAACTTAGCACTGCTTACTTCACCTCTACTCTGAAGAAGCCCAACCGCATGGCATACGTGCCTCCGGCGGCTTCTTTTTTTCTCCGAAAAAGAAGCAAAAAAAGGTAGCTCTGCGAGGCAATTCCAGTGCTTTTGCTTCGCCCGTACGGCAATACTTGCCTCCGGCGGCTTCTTTTTTTCTCCGAAAAAGAAGCAAAAAAAGGTAGCTCTGCGAGGCAATTCCAATGCTTTTGCCCGCACGGCATACATCAAAAAGAAGCAAATAAGGTAGCACTTCAGGGCAATTCCAGTGCTTTTGCTTCTTTTCTAGAAAAGAAGGCCGCCCGCAGGGCATACATGAAGAGGCAAAAAAGGGTAGATCTGCAGGGCAATTCAGGGCAATTCCAGTGCTTTTGCTTCTTTTCTAGAAAAGAAGGCCGCCCGCAGGGCATACATGAAGAGGCAAAAAATGGTAGCTCTGCAGGGCAATTCCAGTGCTTTTGCTTCTTTTCTAGAAAAGAAGGCGGCCCGCAGGGCATACATGAAGAGGCAAAAAAGGGTAGCTCTTCAGGGAAATTCCAGCGCTTTTGCTTCTTTTGCTTCTTTTCTAGAAAAGAGGGCCGCTCACAGGGCAATACTTGCCTCCCTCCTCCAGCTCCTCTAGTGTGCCGCCGAAAAGCCATCAGCCGCACAGCATTACCCGGCCGTTGATTTTTTTTTATCAGATAAGCCCGGACCAGCTCCACCAGCAGCAGCCTGCAAAAAAACTATGACTACTGGCACCACCACCGACAATGCAGAACGGTGGCAGGACGAGCTCGGGACAGTGGTGTCGGTTGGTGACGATGCAGCCAGCAGCATCTGCATCGACGACTACGATGCAGACTATAGGAACGCCATGAACGTTCTACGGAGCACCCACCGAGTAGGCGGTGGGAACGACCAAAATGGCCCAGGCGTAATTACCGACTTTGACGAGTACAACCAGCGGGTGGCCCAGGAGGTGGTCTTGCGGGAGAGGACGTTGCGCAGACGACAGGAGCAGAGCCAGCGACAGAAGAGGCAGATCTCCCGGCATTACTCAAACTACTTCAACGACATGGTCGTGGGCGCCTCCGGGCGGTCCAGCCACTTCCACACCCCCAGTCACAACCTGGACAATTTCAATGGCAGGAGACAGAACCTCAACTACAACCACCAATTGAACCAGATCAATAACCCCTTCACATACGACGGTAGACACAACTCGCATCCTGCCGTCGAGCTGGACCGAATCAACGAGACTATGGACGAGATTCGAGACGGCAATGATTCTGGTAACGACTCGGACCAAATGTCCTTCGTCACCATGGACGTGGACATGTTGGAGAGTGCAGACGAAGACGACGACCTGTATGATAACGATGACAATAACAACAACGACGGCGGTGGTGGTGGGGAAAAGGAAAGCAAGCCCAAGCTGAAACGGAAACTGTATTATAGACATGTGCAGGTAATGTCCCTGGGATGCGCCTATGGCGTCGGGGTGCTGTTGACCTGTGGTGAAGCATTGTATATGAGTGGGCCCTTGGGAACCGTCTTGGGCTACGTATTGGCCGGCTTCCTAGTCCTCTCCGCCACGACCGGCTTTGGCGAGATGTGTGCGCTGGTCCCGAGCGAGTCAGGAGTCCCAGGCCTTACGTCGAGGTTTGTGGACGATTCGCTGGGATTCGCCCTAGGGTTAACTTATTGGATTGCCTGTTCGTTGGCGCTGGCATCTGAGATCACCGCTGCCGCATTGATGCTGACTTACTACCCGTCACTGGCAACGCCAGCCCAGAGCATCGTTGTGTGGATTCTCTTTTTCCTCATACTGGTTCTCTGTGTGAACCTGTGTCAGGTCGACATATTCGGGGAATTGCAGTTTTATGGCGGCACAATTACCATCATCCTTGTGCTTGTCTACATCATCCTCATGTTTGTGTTGAACGGCGGCGGTTTGTTTGGTGACGCACAAGACAGCGTGGTCTACCAAACCAGCGGGGGTCAAATTGGCTTTCGATATTGGGATTATTCAAAATCGGACTTTGATAACGACGTCATCTTTGGCCTGTTCAGACCGGGATATACCCTCGCAATCATCGAACGGAAAACTGGGACAACTTACAAATCTGTCAATGGCAGCGCTGGTAACTTTTTGCAGCTCTGGTTTGCTATCAACATCGCCGCGTTCTCGTATGTAGGCACTGAGGTTGTATACATGACTGCCGGAGAAGTTCGAAATCCTCGCAAATCCCTGCCTGCTGCTACAAAGAAAATCTTCTTCAGAGTGGTCATTTTCTACGTTCTGGCAATATTCGCAGTCTCGTTGAACATCTATTCTTCGGACGGGCGATTAGTCAGTCTCACTTCCCGCTACATTGCGATCTACCGAAGTGACGACATGGGTGGAGGCAGGATTGACGGGACTGACACCAATTCAACTTCCCCAGGAGCATACAAATACGACCCGGGACAATGTGTAGTCGGCCATGTCCCGTGGTACATCTTCACATCCGACTCAAACTCCTCTCCTTGGATTATTGCATTGCAATCAGTGGGACAATGTGCGTTGGCAGCTGGTATAAACGGTACATTTGTCTTTATTGCATTAATGGCTGCCACGTCTCATCTCTACGCGGCCAGTCGGACACTCTATGGGATGTCTTTAGAAGGGATGATTTGGAAATCGTTTTCATACTGCACTCGAACAGGAGTGCCGTATTGCGCAGTAGTTGCATCATTTGTCATTGCACTATTGTCCTTTTTGACGGCTAACGAAAAATCGGCAGTAGTGTTCCAATGGCTTGTGTCGCTTACAACTTCGGCGGGCTTGTTAGTATGGACAGGGATGTGTCTAGCATTCATTAGATTCTACAAAGGTCTAAAGCTACGTCCTGATATCACTAAGTCCCGAGGAAAGGATGATTTGTATCCATTCAAGTCACCGTTCCAGCCTTATCTTGCGTATGTTGGAGGAGTAGCAAATTTGCTCATCACTCTTGCAATTGGCTTCCCCTTTTTGCTCTCGAGTGAGTGGGACTATAAGGAGGTGTTTGCCAACTACTCGGCCCACTTCATTCTCATCATTGCCTATGTGTGTCACAAGCTAATCACAAAGTGTAAGATTGTGCCGTACGATCAGATGGACCTGGACAGTGGCAGGAAGGAAATGGAAAGAGTTGGTTGGGTGGAGGATCGTGTGTACAAACGAGGATTCCGCGAGAGGTTTGAAGATTTCGTTCTCAAGCTTCAAAAGCACAAGCATTCTCTGTGGCTGAAGACGCATCGCAGCTAACTAGTCCAGATATTGCTGCTGGAGCTGTTGTTTCTTTCGATCAACTAGATACTGCTCCATCTGGCTCACGTCCGGAATGTCCTTGTCAATTGGTGACAAGTCAACAAACGGGACTCGGGCATCCTGCACGCTGATAACAGGGATTGGACGAACAAAGTCCTTCTCCTGACGCAGCATTTCATCTTCATCTTCAATCCCAAAGCCATAATAGGTTGCATCAAGGTCCATATTCAGCACTTCATTCCGTCTTAATTTTTCCTGCTCACGTTGTTGCCGTTGACGGACCTTATTGGCTTCTGCCTCAAACAACTCCTTCACTCCGGGCAATTCCCTGGCCCGTCCATAATATTTATATCCTTTAGAATCGGGCAACGCCTGACCATTGTATACTAACGACTCCCTGTCAATAAACGAACTTTTGATTCTCAAATAGTTTGGGCCGCCCAGATCCCTCAAATGGGCCTCCCATGCGTATTTTTCCCTCATGAGCTTGTTCACCTCGTCGTTCATATCTCGCAATTGGAATTCGTTCAAAGCCGGACTGTTGAGCTTTGTGATTTTGCGCGAGATTTCCTTAGCCACCTGGCTGCGCCATTTCTCGCATTGGCTGATGGACGTGACGGAAGACACGTTTCGGGGTCGATGCGTTCTCCCGGCGTCTATAATCCCCATATCTGCAGCCTGCTGTTCCTGGAAGCGGAACAGCATTGACTGTGCTTTTTCTGCATTTCTCGACATTGGTGTGGAATAATTTGAATGAATAACACTGATAGGGAAGGGAAAAAATAAAATTAAAGCCACGTCGGGTCGGATCGCCGACACCGAGGGGTGTGTGGCAGGTGGCGGTGGATGCCCTGCGGGCGGCCTTCTTTTCTAGAAAAGAAGCAGAAGCACTTTTCAATTGCCGGTTCAGTTGTCACGTGGGTGCTGTGAAGACATCTATATGAGTTGCTGTGTTTGGTTTTTAGAAAAGAGGGCCACACGCACCACAGAAATGCACAGTAATTGGCTTATAAGACATCCTGAGTAAGAGAGAGTGTATATATAACCCTTGAAGAGTGGATAAAAAAAAACAAAAAAAAAAAAAGAAGAAGAAGAAGTGAGTGCGAACCGCTCCATTTTTATATTCGAATATTTAAGCGCTGACTTTAGTTAGTATTTTTTTTTTTTTTTTTTTTTTTTTTTGACTGAGTTTAAGCGGATCACGTGACCAGCCGCATGAAAATACTCATAAAAAATTAAATAATAATAACAATAATAATGAAGACTACGCGCGCAGCCGCAGCGCGCGAAGGGAGTTTGTGAAAGAAAAAAAAAAATTTCGAAAATCCTCCTCACACAAATTTCTCCTTTGTCAATCAAGCATCGCGTCACTCAGGGCAAGGATTCTCCAACACCAATTTTTTTTTTTTTTTTTACAAAAACCTAGCCCAAGTTTAGTGCTTGAAAGTAACTAAAAAAAAAAACCTAGCCCTACTCTTGCGTCTATCTAATCGGAAAGCATGGCCAGCCACGACGACGGCGAGAACATCGAGTCCAAGCTGGAGCAGGCGGCACGAAACGCCAGCAATGCAAACATCAGCTCGCTGAACGACATAGTACCGGGCATTGATCCAGAGATTGTCAGAGGGGAGGCTGGTGGTCACCACGATCACCATCATGATAATAGCAACCAGATGCTTGCAGCAGCGGCAGCAGCTGCTGTGGAGAACGAACGCAGCCAGCAGGAGGATCACATCAAACACGAGCATCAACAGCATCATACGCACGCGCCAATGAATCACCACCACCTTCACCATCAACATCAGCATCACCACCACCACCCCCATCAGCAACCACCACCACAACAACATCAACAGCACCAGCTGCAATCACACTCACAACCGCCTCAGAATGATCACCAGCACGCCCAGATGTATCCGGAACCCTCCCATCATGGCCCAGAGACCAGCAGAAGACGTATACGGTTGACGTGGTCGCCTGAGGAAACTGCAGCGCTCATTGAAGGCTGCAAAATCCACGGCGTCGGCAACTGGAAGAAGATTTTGACAGATCCAAACCTCAAATTCAACTCGCGTACCGCGGTTGATTTGAAAGATCGGTTCAGAACCTCTTTCCCAGAGGAATACTCCCGCCTATATCCTAACGCCAAAACCCACAGATTCAAGAACCGCTCAAAGAACGTCCAGGATGAGACTGTGGCAATGGCAGCTGCCGCGGCGGCTGCAGCAATCGATAACACTAATAATAGCAATAATAACAATGGTGGTGTTCTCGACCCTCATCGAGACCCGGCTGCTGCATTGGCTAACGTGACCAACGACGCCAGAGGCGCTGGTGGCAGTACCAGCGGGTTGGGCGTTGAGAATTTGGTGAAAATTAACCGCAAGGAACGACGAAAGTTCACAGAAAAGGAAGATGAAATGCTATGGGAAGGGTTTAAACGCCATGGACCGTGTTGGTCCAAAATTCAACGGGATCAATCGCTGGAATTGTTCAACCGCCGAAGTACGGACCTGCGGGACAGATTCAGAAACAAATTCCCTGATAAGTACATTCTAGCTGGATATAAAGGACGGGGAGCGGGCGGTGTCGTTACTCCCGGTGGCGTCAAAAAGAACCAATCCGAGAATAACCCGGGCCATGGCGATGAAAATGCTGCTGCCTTAAGGGAAGCTGCTGCAATGACGCTCAACAGCGAGAATGGCAACGGGGCCGCTGAAGCTAACGAAAATCGCGATTACAGTAATTACTATGTGAAATCCGACTTGGACGTGTATCAGGAATCTCATCAAAATCACTGAAACACTTTCTTGGGGGCACGAGGATATGCTATGCTCCAAGAATCTTGGTGTGGCGCCTTTTTTATTTTATTTTCTTTTTTTATTTGGTGATTAATTAAGGCTACCTATTAAAAACGAGCTGGGTCTAGGGAATGTCATGACTATATATATATCTGTGTGTATTACTATATTATCTATTTCTATAATTAACCTTTTTTTTATAAAAGGACATTAATCCTTTTTTTTTTTTTTTTTTTTTTTTCTGCCGTCCCTTCATCCTTCGACCAAGAT
>JAJLUR010000008.1:0-10727 GCA_030674225.1 Blastobotrys terrestris | reverse complement strand
TCCTCCATTCGTCAGCACGGACCATTTCCGGTAATGATCCTCAGGAACAGGAAACTCAGCCGCACATATATTCAACGTTGACAGCTGAGAGCGTCGAAAGCATTGATCCAACCCCTGCTGCGGCGTCGACAAATGAAGACACTATCTTACCAACTGCCTATTTGAGCTTAACAGGCCAAAAGTTAGAAGAGAATGGAGATTATTACGAACAAGCCGACAGCAGGACAGAACTGGGAGAGGAGAACTGGGATAGCGAAGATAGTCCATGTTCTGCTTGCGATGATAATGACAAAGAGCAAACACAAGATGGACAGGAAGATGATGGCGACTCCTCGTGTGGTTGTGAACAAGATAACGATGACGATGACAGTGATTATGATGATGACTCTGATGAGTCAAGTGATTGTTGTAGTCCAAGTGCCGACGATGACAATGACCACTGTGGATGTAAGTGCACTATCATAGTGAAACAGGATAAACAGACAGTCACTGTCTCTCCAAATCAAAGAAGTACGGCCATGATTACTGGTACCCCACAGGTCACCACGATAGACTACACATACACTTCTTCTGTGGAAGAGTCCACCGGTGCGTTCACTGCTGTAACTTCAATCGAGCCAACGAATCGCAGCACATTCCCTACCAGTATTGTTCCAGAAACCAACCCTACTTTCTCTGGCAGTACTCAATCTCTGGTATCCAGCGAACCTGAAGAATCGGGCTTATCCACGCAATCAGAGACAGGAGAACCCTCATCAGAATTCTCTACACAGTCTGCGTTGACATCTTCCGCACCCATTTCTGAAGTAAGCTCCCCAGCGGCCTCAACAGAGTATTCCACACTATCCTCTGCTCCACCCTCCACGGGAATTACTGCAGAACTTTCTACACCAGCCCCCTCTGCTGAGTCCGCCACAGGTGCTTCTGGGGAGACCTCACTAGAGACTGCTACAGAGGTAACAACAGAAACCACTACAGAATTTTCCTCAGAAACTGCTGACGCCACAGATTCTTTCCGATCTTCAAATACACCTACGTATACCAGTTCTGCAGTAGTATCTGGCTCTACTATTCCTGAGCAAACGGCAGCTTCCCTAACAGCCGACGTGACTATCCCAGGTTCAGGAAATGAACCTTCGAACACAATTGCAAATTTAGAAAACGAATTGAGAGCAAGTGTCACTGGTTTATCCACCACAATTCCAACCCAACAGTACGATTTTACGTCAACCACAACTCTCATTGATTCATACCAAGACGACTTTGTGTCGATCAAACCGTATCTCACGGATTATGTTGAAACCTCACCATCATCGGCATCGTACCCGTCAGAGATAACAACAAAGGTATCCAAGCCCTCCTCCATCCCATCTGACGACGAAATTTGGGGGACAAATACACCCTCTACAGTCGGAACAATACCCTCCTTTGTCCCTCATTCCAGTGCTCTAATGACAGTTACTTCCCGCAAGACCATTACCAAAACGAGGACAATCAAACGAGGGCCCACAGCTGGCGCTAATATATTCCTAATTGATGGAAATTCCACCTCGCCAATGACAAGCGCGTTATTGAAAAATACCACTGTTTTCAAGACCGAAGTCGTCATGGAAACAGTTACAGCAACAGAGCAGCCGTCGTTTCAGGAAACTCAAAAGGTCGCAAATATTTTCAATGCTGCACCACCACGAGCAACTTCAACTGTCAGCAATATTACCAGAGAGAGGAACATTTTTGTTAATGAATCTTCCACACCGACTTCATTCACCCTCCAACCTTCCTCCCATATGATCGTAAACATCAATATCAACAAGCAACGAGAGGATGACGGTGAAGAGGGGATGGCAAATGTTTTTGCCCGAGACGACAAGCCAAAGTACGTGAACACCACCACTATAACATACTCTAACGACTCAGCTATCTCAAAACAGGGTGTCAATACTATCGGCCCAATTCCGGCTGTTCAAAACGGTATAACTATGGATGGAATTGTTTACTCTCCTTATAACAACGATAGAACCTGCAAAAGGAGAAATACAGTCTGGAATGACTTGCAATTTATCAGATCTAAAAATATTGCGTCAATTCGGATTTACGCGACAGATTGTCACGCTTTCCGGAACATTCTTCCAGCAGCCAGATCACTTGGTTTGAAAGTGAGCCAAGGAATTTGGATTTGGAATAGTGTGGACGAAGCCGACGATACGATTGACGATTTGATTTACGCTGGACAGGAGTATGGATGGGATTTATTCTCCATGGTTTTCGTTGGAAATGAGGTTATCTTGATGAATAGGATCCAGGTTCCAGAGTTGATGGCAAAGATGAATGAAGTACGACGTAGACTTCGAGCCGCTGGGTTTACTGGTGCAGTTACAACTGCAGAACCCCCTTCAACTTATTTACAAAACCCTCAACTATGCGATGCAATGGATATTGTTGGAGTTAATGCCCATCCGTACTTCAATCCAGGCAGCTCTGCTGACACCTCGGGAAGCTTCATCCAGGGTCAAGTTGCAGTTTCTCAACAGGCCTGTCCAAATAAGGAAGTCTATATTGCAGAATTGGGCTATCCTAGTGCTGGTTTGCCCAATGGTGCAAACTACCCCAGTCCAGAAAACCAGCGAATTGCAATCGATCAAATGATGACCGTTTTAAACGGTCGAGGTACATTCTTGTCAACGTTTGATGATTACTGGAAGGACCCCGGTCCTCACTTCATTGAACAACATTTTGGGATCATAGATATGCTCTAGTATATAAGTAATAATAACTTTGACGTATACTTTTTTTTTTATTATTATTTATAATTTGGACGATTTTTCTGATTTTGCCATTTCCTGCAAGGCTAAAGCAGCCAAATCTGGGTACTTAGCAGCGTAAAGTTTTGCCTGGGCAGAAGAGGCCTGTCCGGTAGCCTGACGAGCAGCAATACCATGCGTAATTACAGAGAGTCTCAAGTTGGCGTAAACGATGGCAAATGACCAATTTTGCTTTGGATCCCATCCAGCAAGGGATTTGTAATAATCCAACTGAGTTCCCAATGGAGCAACGGAATTGATATCTCCTTTACCCTGTATATTTGGCATGAAATAAGGTGACAACAAGTTACCCAGATCTGCAAGTGGATGGCCAATTGTGCAAAGCTCCCAATCCAAGATGGCAATAACTTTGTTTTCAGTAGGGTGAAAGATTAAATTGTCAATCTTGTAGTCTCCGTGGACAATAGAAACTCGTTCGCTCGGCATATGTTTAGTCATCCAAGCGGTGATCTTATCAAAATGAGGAATTGGACCAAGCTTCTCACCCTTTGGCTTGATGCCATCATCAACAGTGGTCACCACCGCAGCCTGGGCCTCTTGAATCTTGGTTAGAGTAGGTACTTGTCGAGGATAATGAGAAGTCATGTTCTTGGTGAATGTAGAAGGCAATCCAATATTCGCAGCATTCACCTTGTGCAACTTGGCTAACGTTTCTAGGGCAGATCTCCAGCATTCTTGTCGATCCTTGACTTCTAATTCCGGGAAGCTTGGATCATGGAAAATACGGCCGCTGACAAACTCCATGATATAAAATTCAGTTCCGATAACAGATTTATCTTGACAGAGGTCAATAACCCGGGGAACCGGGAGACCTAACGGATACAACGCTTGGATCATATAAAACTCTCTGTCAACTCTATGGGCTGTCTTGGAAACGAGTTTACCATCAGGTTGCTTTCTCAGAACGTATTTACGGCCTTTAGCATCCTTAATTTGGTAGGATGGGTTTGATTGACCGAACCCGAACTGTTTGAGTTCAAAAGGTCCACTAAATTCTTGAGGATGCTTGGATGTCAAGTATTGGGTCAGCTTGTCCTGATTAATGGCATGACGGATCTTGCCCAAATCAGCTTCAGTGTCTACTCTATTGCTATTATTTCCCATGTTGTGTTGCGTTTATTTGGTGTGTAAGTAGAGGATTGAGTGGATTTTATAATGTCGGCTTTGGCTAACTTCCGAGGTTGTTATTGCAGTGTGGGGTATTTTTCGGATAGTTCATAAACCTAACCCTGCGGAGATGAGTTGTGTGGTAGGTTACGGGGGGAATTGCGAACCGAGGTGGCGGAATTGGTGGAGAAGATACGGATCAAGGTAGTTAGATGTACGAAGAAAAAGGTTGCAAACGCTGTTGACGCGCCAATGAATAGGCAATTGGGCTTCCAAAAGGTAATTCAGATGACCCGGATGCGATATGATAATGAGCACAACTGATTAGTAGTAAGGGCCTCAGTTTAATATGCAATACCAGACAACGAAATATTTAATAGTAAGCATATACCATATGCTTTTGTAAATTATACTTTCAATAATCATTTCGTATGACAATGCGTCAATTTACATGCAAAGCTCATTATAGGCGCTCTAGAAATTAGTGTGGGCCAGTTCGCCGTCGGAAAGGAACTTTATAGGGTTGTTTGGTGGTGTTTGGCAAATCGTACCTCCGAAAAGAATACAAATGAAGATGTACTTTCATTTTCCAGATGGGCTCTTGTCGTTACTCTAGCGGATAAGATACTGATTAGGTTTTGTTTTTTACTTATATTCATACCTATGATACGTTCGGCTTTGTACATGAATCTCCATAAATAAAAAAGTAGAAACAGGTTCAGCATTTCCTTTATTTCATTCTTGTTCCATTAACACATTTTCCGTAATGTCAGTGCGCTCTCTTGCAAAGCTTCCATCCGAAGTACTGAGCATCTTTTTTGTATCACAGCACATCAGTTTTTTCTTTCTTCGGTGGACCTGTCGCACGTTGGAAAAGTAGGGGAGGCACACATCTTGGAACTAGATTAGCCGGACTTGATTTACTTGACCATCTAGTAGCAGATACTGGTCTTAATATTCTTTCTAGCTTAGAAGCTGTTTTCAGCTAAGAAATCAATGAGCGTGGTTCAGGGCCAAGTTAGTTATACATTTGGCAAGCTTAGGTATAGATGATGTATTTCAAGATGATTGCCTAAGTCAGGTCTAAAGTTAAACGGCTGGTGATAACCACCCTCTCTCCCAAGAAAATTTGGCAAGGTGCGTCAATCTACAAAGTCTTGAATTAAAAAGGAGGTCCACAGTTTCCATGTTTAAATCTATCCCTTGTTCTGTGAAGAGGACTATCATCACGGATGTTACGTTGTGGTATCTAAACGAGAGGCAGATTCCGTAGAAACATTGAAGAGTACCGATGGTTCTACATTTGGCATTGGGCTATTTTCAAACATTTATCGACTATACTACATTTCTTAGCTGTTACTTCAATCAAGGGAACACGGCAATTTTAGACAAGCTGCCAAGTTAATGAGGCTCAAAACTTAAGAGGTAATAACCAAACGTTACCCCGGAGTTTTCGTCGATACACTAAGTTGGAGGCCAGCGGCATCACAACTGCGACTTTAGGGCCTAGAGGACCGCTACCCGTTTGCCGTGGGTTGTATCAAATTGTCCTAGGATCATCAGCAAGAGTTGGAATCACGCTTTAATAAACCCCTCCCCCAAAGCCCAGATCGCCCCGCAAAGAATATTCGTATATGAACGGCTTTGTGTCTACAGACAGACTCGCAGTTTTAGTAGATCATGGTTTATTACGCAATATTAGTCTGTGTGAATACGTTTAACGTTTATAAGTAGCAGTGCAAGAGTATGGTGTTTTGTTTCTTTTCGAGACAAGATCTGCCGGTAGCAGCGCTTCAACTACGGTTGGCGAAAAGAACGAGAAAGGAACTAATCGGTCGCTGCCTCTTTTTAATTCACTGCCTCTTAGCCACTCTGGACCCCCTGACAAATCACCGCGACATGTGTTTCGGATGATGTACCCTAAACGGTAATTAATTGCCGGGTAATCTCCGTGACATCATCAACGGACATAACTCGACGGAGAATATAAAACGCGGCTAGGAGGCCTCCCGAGTTTGTCTGGAACTTGTTAACGCTTTATTTTTGTAATAAGCATATACAGACGCCATTATGAGCAGTAGTAGGCTTACAGACGAGTTTGTAGACCGATCTAATAGTTTTAGCTGGCTGGACCGTGGAGGCCCCATATCATCCGGTGTGCGCCGGACACCGAGGCTTTAAGGCCAAATATCCGGAAAACTCGCTCGCGGCATTCAAGGGAGCCATTGAGGGCGGGGCGACTATTATCGAGACCGGTAAGCACACGCAGACAACCAGGTTTATCGTGCTAATCTGACAATTTGTGTCTACCCATCTAGACGTCCAAGTGTCTGGGGACGGGGTGGTCGTGGTGAGCCATGATCCGAGCTCGCTTCGCTGCTTTGGAGTCCATCATATGATTGCCACAACCCCGTATCACGGGGTGTTGGACCAATTGAGGACGAATGACAAGTTTGCGGAGAAGATGCCCACGTTCAAAGAGCTGGCCGAACTATTTGCCCAAGCTGACGAATATTCAGGCATCCGGCTCATCCTCGACATCAAGCGTGATAACGAGCCGTGGATGATCGCAAAGGTCGTAGAGGTGTTGAAAGAGGTCAACCCTGACTTGACTGGGTTCTGGGCCAAGCGAATGGTTCTCGGAATTTGGAGAGAGGACGTTTTGGCGGCTGCGTTGCGGGATGCGCCGGAGTTGCCAATTGTCTTCATTGGGTTTTCGTTCCCGATTGCACGAAGATTCATGAAGCATTCTCAGGTCGTAGGCATCTCAATTCACCATGGTGTACTCAATCTCCCCGGTGGAGAAAGGCTCATGAAGGAAGCCCGTGAACGCGGAAAGCTTGTCTATGGGTGGACTGTGAACTCGCCTGCTGCGATGAAATGGTCGATTAGTGCAAACCTGGACGGTGTTGTGACAGACCATCCTGATCGCTATTCACAGTTTGTCAAGGGACTTACTGAAAAGGACATACAATCTATTTATTCCGTGACCAGTCCTCACTCTTTCTTCACGTGGAAGGAGCTCTGGCTTAAATTCCCTCTTATGCTTATTGTGGCCCATCTGTACTTTGTGCTCGCCCGTCTTACTAGATTTGTTTTCGGAGCTAGAGAGAAGGTTTAAAAATACAAAAAAAAAAGGTATCAAATACATAGTAGGTTAATATAGCTTTTGAAACGACAGCCATTGGCACCACGGTTGTAGGGTCCGGATCGGAGTTCGGGTATTGGCCGCATCGGTCCCTGAGAAATAGCCGAGCGGGGCATAATTCACCCATGTACAACTATGCATACTACTAGAGTAGTAGTCTACTTAGTACTATATGCACATGAATATTCCAAAAGGAATGTCATTGATGGCCTCAACATCCAAAATATAATAGTCTAATTGGATGAATCTAAGAGTAATTCTTTTTCAGTCTAGGCATACACTCTTAGATGCTCAATTCAATGTTTACACTGGTCCAGCCGGATTTGGACAAATTCTTCCGTATCACCCCACATTAGGGGCACAAAAGGTGTGGGGTAAGAATCGGACGACAGCGGCCCATGAATAAGCATGCAGACCTATATAAACAGAGCATGCGATCTGTTTCATTCTCGAATACCATGCTATTCAACCGATTGTTCTCGCTATCGACTGCTACTGCCGGGTTCCTAGGCTTGGCCAACGGCTACTACGATGAACCATTAAGACCACAAATCCATTGGTCTCCGCCAAAGGGATTCATGAATGATCCAAACGGAATGGTCTATACCAACGGATTGTACCACATGTACTTCCAGTTGGATCCAGGTTCCCGTGTCGCCCATATGCCTAAATGGGGCCATGCGACCTCCCCAGACTTGAACCACTGGCAGTACCACGGAATCGCCATCAATTCCACTTCTTCTGATGAAGGTGTCTTCAGTGGGTCCGCAGTCCTCGATCCGAATAATACCTCAGGGTTCTTTGATGATAATGTCAAAAAGTCTGACCGCATTGTTGCAATCTTCACTTCAAACACCCCAGGACTGCAAACCCAAAATATCGCCTATTCTACAGACGGTGGATATACCTTCACTCGCTATAAAAAGAACCCTGTGATCAATATTAATGACGCCAACTTCAGAGACCCTAAAGTTAGATGGCATGAGGACATCCAAAAATGGGTTATGGTAGTGGCTAAACCGTGGCAGTATAAGATTGCATTTTACACGAGTCCGGACTTGAAAGAATGGACCGAAGTCTCAAATTTCACTGGTGGTTGGTTCGGCTATCAATATGAATGCCCCGATTTGTTCAAGGTCCCTGTTTCTGGCTCCGATGATCAATTCAAATGGGTCCTGCTAATTTCAGTTAACCCAGGTGCCCCTCTGGGTGGGTCCGCCACTCAGTATTTTGTGGGTAATTTTGACGGTAATACTTTCACGGCAGATAATGATGGTGCCCGATTCCTGGATGTTGGTCAGGATTGGTATGCTTCTCAGACCTGGGGGAACACTGCGGATGGAAGTGTCATCAGCATTGGCTGGTCAAGTAACTGGGACTACACAAACCTTGTGCCAACGGATCCGTGGCGAGGAGCTATGTCTATTCCAAGGCGTATGCATCTCAGAAAAGTCAAGACTAACCCGGAGTATAGCTCTTTAGCGCTTGTCCAAGAACCAATTGTTACTTCTGATATCAAAGGGAAGAAAACCTCAGGACATGCCCCGTTGAGTGCACATAGTGATTCTGGTGCCTTTGAATTTAGATTCAATCTGTCGGTTAACGCAGATGCCAACTCAACGGTCAAGACTCCGTCCGCCAGAGTTAAGGTGTCCAATTCTGAGGGTAAAATGACTACTTTGGGCTTTTCAGCAAGTAACTCGGGAATCAACTTCTGGATTGATAGATCACACCAGTTTGATTTCCCTCTTTTCAGTGATAAGATTCACAATTATATCAATGCTGAAGATGACAAAGAGCCTGTTTTTGACATTCATGGTGTTGTTGATAGAGGAATCGTCGAGTTATTCATCAACGACGGCGCTGTTGCGTTCACCAATACCGTTTTTGTAAAAGGCGCGAAGGAACTCACCATTGACGCTGACTCGCCATTGGAAGCATCCGGCGATATTTACGAGTTGAAAAGTACCTGGAGATAAACAATGAATTCTCTAAAGATGAAATGAATGAGATTTTTTTTACCCTTTTTCAAGAAAATATTTTGCAAACAACAAAAAAAAAAACTCCGATTAAACTTTATAAGATGTATCTAAAGTTGGCCCTATTTTCCTTATCGGTCTTGTCTTCCTCGAAATTGATGTCTTCGTCTTCAAATGACGGCTCCCCAAATTGGGAATCACGTCGTTTGTTTTCGCGAGAATTCCAGAATCTGGAAGCGATCGCAATTACAATGCAAAATATTGTAAACACAATGTTTCCAATGAATCCAGAGTTAAACTTTGGGCCCGAAGAGGAACCAAACACTAACGAACCCATAATGGAACCTAATTGTTGGGCCATGTACACCATTGAGCTCACCAAGTATTTTTTCGTATTACCCGCAATGTTGGAGCTCGCTAAAGAGATCCCCAGACCTGACGAACCAACTGCAAATGGGAATAACACTAAGCCAGCATATCTTACGCCAGGGCTATCGGATTGCCAGGACATGAGACACCCCACTAGCTCAACTAGAAGCATCGCATACATAAGATGATATCTCATTCCCTTGAAGTTTCGCGCAACTACTGCACTGATCAAACACGTCAACGCAGAAACTGCGCCCAAAGGTATGGTCAAAAGGAGAGATGCGGAGCTTTCAAAGCCCAGGCCCTTAATAACCAAAGTGGAGAAAGCAGTAAATGATGCAACAGGAGCGTTGACGACGAGTTGGAACAAGATTAGGAACCAAAAGTTGTGTGAGAGCAACCCTTCTTTGACCTGCGTCCATTTGAACCTACGTTCAGTACTTCCTGCCTGGTTTCGTCGCATCCTCTCAATGGCGATCTCTTTTTCGCGGGCAGAAAGCAACCGTGCAGTGGCTGGCTCATCGGGAAGAAGGACAAGCAGTATCAGCCCCCAGCCTAAGCTGATTGCCGTGATAATGTAATACATGTACTTCCAGGTCGCCAATGGCCCTTGAATTTTTGATGTGCCCCATCCGAGCACAGGGCCAACAACTGAAGCAAATCCCGACGCTGCATACCAATAGGCACTTCGCAAAACTTGCTCTTCTCGTGTCCACCAGTAGGTCACATAGACTGTGAAAATTGGCTGCACTGCGGATGCACAAGCGCCGAGGAAGAACCGATTGGCTAGGATGCCTGAATACCCCCTACAGGATGCTGTGGTGAGGCCAACTACTGACCACAGGATGCAAGCGACAGCCGCTACTTTACCAGTAGGGAGTTTTTGCGCAAGAATTCCCCATGGATACGCTCCAGCGATGCACCCAATGAAGAACATCATGGTTGCAATTGAGTATTTTGTGTTGTCCGTGATTGGATCACCACTAGGCGTATACCCTGTTACTGTAACAAGGCCCAAGTCCTCAACCATTCCGAAAAGAGCTGCTGCTTGAAAAGTAGCCTTATCAAGGAAGTCCAACGCGTTAGTGATGAACATCAACGGAACGATCCACCAGTCTAGCTTTCTAATCAATCTTCGTTCTTCTTCGCGTGTATAGGTTATTGTATAATCTTCCTTCCCGCTGGGCACGGTATCGACCTGGCGCAGCTCGGCCGTGGCTACCTCTTTTTCGCTATTGTCCTCAACCATTATGGGCATATATAACTAGGCTGTAAAAAAAAAAAAAAAAAAAAAAAAAAAAA
>JAJLUR010000070.1:14720-57597 GCA_030674225.1 Blastobotrys terrestris | reverse complement strand
AGAAGCAAAAGCACTGACTGCCTCGCAGAGCTACCTTTTTTGCTTCTTTTCGGAGAAAAAAGAAGCCGCCGGAGGCTACGTGAACCGTGTAATGCCCTGCGGGCGGCCTTCTTTTCTAGAAAAGAAGCAAAAGCACTGACTGCCTCGCAGAGCTACCTTTTTTGCTTCTTTTCGGAGAAAAAAGAAGCCGCCGGAGGCTGCGTGAGCCTCGCAGAGAGGTGTTGCAGTCTAATAGGGTCAGCCTCAACGTTTCATCTGAAACTGTGAATGCTGCGCTCAGTGGCTACAGCTGAGTATCTCAGGAGTAGCGCCCTGTTTGAGGAGCATACCGATACATCAAGACCCACGGAAAGGATTGGAAAGAATATAGCTTGTGGTACATCTCGCGAGCCCTGTAAGCCATAGATGTATATTTAGCGCTCCAACCTAAGGGTCTCGGGTGTCGCCCAATAGACACTAGCAGCGTAGGAATAACTACTCAGATACGGCCATGCTTACTTTCAACTCTTCAGTAAAGGCTGCAGTCGCATATGAGGATCCACCAATAAATGTGGCATCGGGTCTTCGTCAGCTCCCACCTTATGCCCCATATCCTCGACTTCCCGACAGAAATCTTATGGGCAGTACTTGCCCACTGCGACGTTTCTGAGTTGTTCAACTTCAGGGGTATCTGCAGGTCGTTGAACAGAGCAGTTGACGCGGGCAATGGTATACAGTTTCATCTCAGCGTCGGCTGTAACGCTGTAATCGCCCGTCTCAGGACGACTTCTATTATTCGGTACTGGAAGGGAACAAGCAGAAGGTTGAGAAATATTATTGAAAGCCAATCCGACCCTGCGGTGGCCTTTAGCCTGCATAACACTAGCCGTGTATCTTTCTTTTTTCCGCAACATGCGAAAGGACGTTTGTCAGCTATGAGTTTCAACCTTGACACTATATTTGACAAGATGGAAAGAATTCAACCCACAAAACTCAGGACCCTCAAAGTCCGTGATAGCATTCCGTGGAATGTCCCTCAAGCGGTTGAATTGATGAAAAGAGTAAATGAAACACAGTTGAACATCGTCGTCCCGTCGCTTACCCTTAACAATCTCTCTGCTACACAGCCAGCGGAATTGAAAGAAACTATTTTTGTGGGTGACAAGGTTAAAAGTATTACCACAGTCTTGTTCGTCGATAGTGTGTTCCCCTGGGAGGTGCTGAACATCTCTCAAGCTACGAACCTAAAGTCGTTTGTTGTCAACACACTATTTTGTGCCCCTCAGTCCACTGTTAGTAGTGAGAGCCTCCAGGGGCTTCTGAATAAGCTCAAAGATGGCCCAGCAATGAGGAGGCTCACTCTACAGGGAGATCTACACAATGTCTTCAAGGTGGATAACATTCGACAAACGATAAGAGAGCTCGAAATTGCCGGGGGCTGCATACGGTTTGCTCCCCAATCCGATAGGATATACCCGTTCCAAAGACTCGTTTTACATAAGTCAGTGGATCTGGATAGAGGCGAATTTCCATACCTTCGTTTTCTACGTCTGAATGGCCGTAACCATCGAAATACTAGGTGGCAGCATAGCATGTTTTGTTCACTGAAGCATCTGTGCGCTGATTTCTTTACAGAAAAAGACGCTAAATTCCTCGCTTGTAGTGAATTTGAAAACAGTGACATCCGTACAATCTCATTTCACTTAGTTATGGACATTGTGGATAGCGTAATTCCGCATTTGATCAAGCTGAAAAGGCTGAAGCGGTTGTCATTTTTTTTTGACCACAGGCTTGATAGGTACAGGTGTGAAGAGATCCACCGTACGCTACGAAATATGTCCCATACGATGGAAACTCGTTCAACTCTCAGAATATTCACAAAATGGAAGGAACCGGACGGTACGCTTAGTCATCGAAAAGCGAAGCGGGAGTTCTGAAATACTGTAGCATCATGTTGCTGTTTTCAAGCGTGCGAGTTGTTCAATCGATCGAACTGCCAAATTTACAGTTTCTTGAAAAGTCCTTAGTGCTACCTCATACCCGTCTTTTTTTTTTTTTTTTTTACAATCATTAATTAACACTATTGTGAATAAAGTGTCCTTTTATGAATGAACAAATTTCTATAAAAGCACCAGCTCTGCCTATTATCCGCTATGCTATGGATAAAAGTTCACACAATGAATATATCGCAAACCTAAGAATCCTAAGTAGTAAACAAGTTGTCCTTTTGTGAATGAACGAATTGTTAAATATGAAAGCACTACGTAAACCATTATCCACTGTAAAGGCACTAACCATATCAAACTGTATTATGCACATTCATATTACTTCCTTCTATGGATTCAGTAACCACTCTATGCCTACTCCGATTACTAATTTACAGTATGCATATACGACTCCAGCAACCAGCTTAACATATGCATACAAACAACACGATGCCTGAGTTTGGAATTCGGTCTCCGAAAAGAAATAGAAAAGGATAAAACCCGGTCTGCGCTCAGGAACGTTTTCCGCCCCCCCCTTACAAGGAATCTACGTTGAATTAACTACAACGGGATCCTCTATGAAATTTTCTTCCTCAGAAGGCACAGAGGACCATCTCTTGGGTCTGGTTTCTTGGTTTCTTGGCCCTACGTCTGAGTCTTCACAGTGTCGCATCACTCGGAAAAACTGCGACGAATTAACCCGAAGCCGCATGCATCCTCGGCCTGATCTGCTCCGGATATATCACTGATTCCCACAAAAAAAGTAGAGGAATTTGCGCTAAAACTGCCAGAATCGTGCCAAAACTAGCCTCTCTTACCCTGCACTACCAGCAGAGACACACTCTGGCCTCAACAGACATACCACCAACTCAACTTTCCACGGCTGTAAGCCGTGCAGATCCTATTATTAATGTGCTGAGTTGTTCCTTGTGTGGGACAAAACTATAAATACACCCGACAGCCCACACAGACCACTTACTTTTCACAAATATAAACATGTCTAATATCAACTTGGGTGTCGTTGGCACTGGTATTTTCGCTACCGACTCTCATCTGCCAGCGATCCAAAAGGTAGACGGCTTAAAGGTCACTGGCGCTTTCAACCGTACCAAGGAGAAGGCTGAAAAGTTTGCCGAAACTGCAGGTTTTGACAAATCCAGCGTATTCGACTCCTTGGACGATCTTGTCAGGGACCCATCAATTGATGCCATTGATGCTCTTGTACCTGTCGGAAACAACCTGTCGACTATCACTAAGGCTATTAGGGCCGGTAAGCCCATTGCCATTGAAAAGCCAATCTCCTCCAATCTGGAAGATGCCAAGGAAATCGTCAATCTCGACCGATCCACTAACCTTCCAATCATCATCCTCGAGAACTTTGTGTACCACGAAGGCGTCAAGAAGCTCAAAGAGCTGTTGCCAGAAATCGGCAACGTTGTCACTTTCCTCTACCAATCCACTGGTCCATACACTCCTTCCAAATATCATGCCACAGCGTGGAGACGAAATCCAGAGCACATTGGAGGTTATCTTTCCGATGGTGGTGTGCACCAATTGGCTGTTTTGACCGAGGTTTTGGGCGAGGTCGAGTCGGTTTCTGCCAGAACCACCCAAATCAAGGAAGTTTCTGGTGACGTTGACACCTTAAACTCGCTTTTCTCTATGAAGTCGGGCATCTTCGGTACCTTCACCTATGCCTCCTATTTGGGTGCCACCAAGAAGACCAACAAGTTCACCATCTTTGGCACCAATGGCAGTCTGATTTACGAAAACAGTCCAGGGGCTCCACCATCCATCATCTTCCAAAAGGGTGCTGATGGCAAGAGTGCCTCCGAGCCAGAGGTTGTCCCTGTGACTCCAGAGCAGCACAACGGTATTGAAAAGGAGTTTTCCAACTTCGTAGAGGCCGTTAACAAGAAGGACAAGTCTCTCATCCGCTCTCCACCGGCAAAGGCCTTCCACCACTTTGCGATTATCGTTGCGTGCGTGCAGTCTGGCCAGAACGACGGAGAACGTACTAAGGTCGAAACTGTATAGGTAATATAATGTGCAGAGTCTTAATCGCTCTCCAAGAATGCCCCCGACCCTCTAAAGCACAGGGGGTCCCGCGGAGCTACCGTGTCGATCGCATTAGTATATTAATCAATTACTTCGTCTAAAATCGCCTAGACCCCATCGAAGAAGGGTGCATCCACCAGCGGCTAGAATGCTCATGCCCAGAATGGCCACCATGACCATGTTTGAGTTCTTGTATGTGGTGTCGGCTGGCCACCCCGAATACAGCGCATACGTCGTTGTGACCGAGCCCAGGTTGCCCAAACCGGACACAACGGCTGCAGAGGCAGCAGTGCCCAGATCACCATGTCGAGGACCAAAGATCTCGGCAGCCCACGTCATGCAAATGGGAACTGTGGGGCCCAAGCCGAAGCCTGCAATCAGCAGTCCAACGTACCGTGGCCATGGATGGCCAGCATAAGTGGTCACAACGAGCCCTACAATAATGATGACTGTGGAGCAGGAGAAAACGACGCCTCTATGGTTTCGAAACTTGTCAGAAAAGGGTGTTACAATCAGAATTGCAATCAAGTCACAAATCCAAATCGGAGCCGTAAGCAGGGACAAGGTGATTGAAGACCAGTTGGGGTTGATTTGGTAGATGATCTTGGACGCAAACACAGTGAGCCCGTATCCAGCTCCAACAACACCAAAATACATCAACACCAAGGGCCATAGTCGGAGATCCAAAAAAACAGTCTTAAGCTCCTTCCAGCCCCAACTCACGTTGGTATACCGTGTCTGCATGTCCTTCATGTGCAATTTTTGTTCGTCTTCGGTTAGTATGTTGGAAACCTTGTTCCCCTGCGTGGGAACGATAGACAACAGCCATCTCAGGAAAGTGCTGTCTGGCTCATTGGCAGTGGTCTTGATCGGACGATCTGGCAGCCACCAGTTCAATGAGATGCCCACACAGAACGTCACTAGACCATACACCATAAACATCCATTGGAAGCCTGTGATTCCTCGCATGCCGTCCATCTTCTGGAAGCCGGCGGAAACCAGTCCAGCCACCGCTGCGGACACCTGCGCAGCTGTGAAATAGTATCCGATTCTGCGAGCTGTCCGATGCGGAGGATACCACAGCGAAATGTAGTAGGCCATTCCGGGCCAGGTACCAGCGGTAGCGATCCCGCTCATCAGGCGAATCGCCATCAAGCCTCCCGCATTCCGCACCGCAGCATAGCAGGCGTACACAATCCCCACCGAGATCACAATCCGAGACAACCACGCCTGTGTGGCCACCCTGGTCATGATCAGGTTCATTGGAATGTCAAAGATGATATAGCCCACGTAGTCCAAAGCGTTGGCGGTGGAAACATCCTTGGGGGTCAGGTTGAGGTCCTGCTCGGTGCTGTGGCCCTGCGACATGTTCATGGTAAGAGCCACGCCATAGGCAGCGCCTCCAAACGACGTCAAGAAATATAGACACCATAGGGCAGGGATGATTCGCACATCCAGCTTCCTATAGATTTTATCCAGCTGTTTCATCTCCTCCGCACTCATCGCCATCCTCTCATTATCACCGTAGCACTCCTCATCCACCTCCTGACTGATGCGTCTGTCCAGGCTGTTTGGTTTGGACATGGTAGATGTTATCCCGTGGATCAGCACTGGGTGCTACTGTCTATTTATATAGTGGCACTTCCGCCGACTATCTCGGTTTTCCTGCATCGGGACCCACATAAAATTTTGTCGTGTTGGCCCCAATGACTCAGCGCGACTCGAGTGTCTACCAATCACTGGGGCTCAGAGCTCCGACCCCAACCCCCCTTCCCCCCTCACCTAGTGTAAAGTTGGCCAATACGAACCAGGGAACGGCGTCGCAGAGCTATCGGTTTTGCTTCTTTTCGGAGAAAAACGAAGCCGTCGGAGGCACATTGCCCTGCGGGCGGCCTTCTTTTCTAGAAAAGAAGCAAAAGCACTAGTAGTGGTTGCCTCGCAGAGTTACCTTTTTTGCTTCTTTTCGGAGAAAAAAGAAGCCGCCGGAGGCAATGCACTCTACGGGGTCCACGTATGAACTGCGGATGACCTTCTTTCAGTCTTATAGTAGGTGTGAGGGCGTCTAGAAAAGGATGGGATGTTTGAGTGGTTGCCACAAAGAGATAAACCATTTAACATCTTCAGTGATGTGATGTTAGTGCTGGTCTTGCTGGAGTGTGTGGGGCTACACCATACAAGTCAATAGATATCCCAGAGAAGGGCATCAAGGTGGCGGGAGTGGAATATTTATATTCGTAGATGGTGAGACAATGTAAATAATATCTGCAAGTGACAGGTCGAGTCCCGACATGCTGATACGCCGGCGCTAACACTAATCGTGTACTGTCCGTTGCGTGCGAAAGAACCGTATTCAGTTACCTCGCTATGAATTGTGGGTCTCGCAGAGCTACCCTTCTTGACAGGTGGAGTCCCGACCATGCTGATATGCCGGTAATAACACTAATTGCGTACTGTCCGTTGCGTGCGAATGAATCGTATTCAATTGTCCTATGCATTGTGAGGCTCGCAGAGCTACAGGTTGAGTCCCGACATGCTGATACGCCGGTGCTAACACTAATCGTGTACTGTCCGTTGCGTGCGAAAGAACCGTATATTCAATTACTACTCTATGGATTGTGGGTCTCGCAGAGCTACCCTTCTTGACAGGCCGAATCCCGTCCATGCTGATATGCCGGTACCAATTGTGTACTGTCCGTTGCGTGCGAATGAATCGTATTCAATTGTCCTATGTATTGGAGGCCACCCTTCCTTTGCTTTTTCGGAGAAAAAAGAAACCACCGGAGACTACATGAAAAACACTTTTCTCAGCTTACTGTGTATTATTATATCGGCTTGTTATTCTACACATTGTGGGCTTCGCAGTTACCTTTTACTTCTTTTTAGGAGAAAAAACAATCCGCCAGAGGCTACATTGGGGGGGGGGGGACACTTGGCTGTTTATTGTATTGCAGGCCTCGCAGAGCTACCTTTTTTTGCTTCTTTTTCGGAGAAAAAAAGAAGCCGCCGGAGGCTACATGAAAAACAAAAACGCGTTGCTTTTATTGTATATAATGGGTCGTTATTTTTATATCGTAATCCACAGCTCAGGAGAGCATGATATTTACTTTCCAATCAGCCATGACTTGCCACCAGGTGGCCCGGTCTCGTCCTTCGTCTCGTCGCTTCCACACCTCATCAACGACCCTACGGGACGCATAATAGGTGCCCAGACCCTCGTTCGCCAGATGATCTATCCAGGCCGTGAACCGGTTGCGCAGATCAGTGCGCTCAGATAGAATCTCACACGCCGAAATGAAGCCTGGGAAGATTAGGGGCACGCAAATCGGGTACTGGTGCACACGATTGAACATTTGGATTTTCTCCAAATGGTCCAGAACCGTGGAGATGTGTGTCTGAAGAATGGTCGGGTTGAGGTCTCTGACGAGACGATAGTAATAAATAATTAGTGCTTCGTGGAATGACAGGGTGTGATGCTTGACAGCCTCCTTCATGTCGCCCTTAAAGTCGTCGTTTTTGTCAACGTCGTAGCGGTTTTGCCACGTCACTAGCGCCCCTTCCAGATCTGAGCATTGCTTGGTCAGATCTTTCGGCAACGCCTCGCCTTTATATCTATAATACAACACCAGCTTGGTCAGCTTGCATGTTCTGTTGAACAGCATCATCAGCGAGTCCGGGATTCCGTACAGCGAGTGGGTCGAGATGAGCTCCTTTTTGTAGAATTCGTCCGACAGGACCACGTCCTTCTGCTTGTACTGCAGCCAATACTCCTGAAACTCCGACTCCTGGTTCATGTATGCCAGCGACGGCAGTGGGGTCTTGGTGCTGCTGTCTTGTGATTGCACGTCTTCCTCAGTCACGCCCAAGTCCTCGAGCCTGACGTCCAGCCATTGCTCGTTGAACTCCTTGGAGCTGTCCAGGCCGGTGATGTCTGTCGGGCTCAGCGACGTAGAGTTCTGCATCAAGGACAGGAAGCCCGCAATTCGATGCAAAACTGCGGCCTTGTCGGAAATCTTTGGTCTCAACTTGCATCGCATGTTCACGATACTTCGACAGGCCGAAAGATGCACTTTGCAGTCCGTCATTGACCCCCAGATGACGTCAATGCTGACCATGGACAACACGGCCGTTATCACGTCCTTGTATTTCTGGCTGGCCAGATCCTTCATCAGGCATTCGCTCAACCAAGTGTACGCCTCGGCTTTGAGCTGCAGACCCAGACCTAGGTAATGCTTTCGTCCGTCCGAATCGTGTGGGAATCGGGAATGAAGATGAAACGCACTGACTGCGAGCAACGCATGCAGCAATGCGTTTCTGGCCGAAGACGTGTGGCCCAAACCAACCAGATC
Source organism: Blastobotrys terrestris (assembly GCA_030674225.1). NCBI lineage: Eukaryota > Fungi > Ascomycota > Dipodascomycetes > Dipodascales > Trichomonascaceae > Blastobotrys > Blastobotrys terrestris. Next base: position 49,229 of record JAJLUR010000070.1, on the reverse strand, counting down.
TCCCACAGCACTGCAGGCTCGAGGGAGGTAGATTGTTTTCCACGGGTTTTTGGCGTGGAAGACCACGGTCATGATTCGGGTCACGTTTCGAATGTAATGGTCCAATAAATAGCGTGCTTGTGGGGTGAAATGGAGCGAGGTGGTGGGGAATCCAAACTTGTTGTCGGAATATGGCATCTGTGGGATCTGGGTCGCCACGAACAGTGCTGATTTATATGTCGATGATTTAGGTTGCGTGCTGTTCTGTTGGTGACGGTGCACTGCTTGGGGTGCCACCGGGACAGTAGATGATGATGATGATGATGAAGCCTGTGGGTGAGGTGGTGGGGGAGGAGGAGCCAATGGTGTGCTAGATTTCGTTGGAATGGCTGGTGTTGTGTTGGTGTTGACGTTGGTGGTGGCGGTAGTGTTCGCTGGCGTAGGTGTAGGTGTCGCATTCACCGGGGTTGCCCCTGTGGATGCAGGGGAATCATGCTGTTGCTGCAAATGGCTTGGTAGAACCGAATAGGACGAAGTCGACGGCGCCACGTTCGGAGTATGGGCCGTGGACATGGGTGTGGGATGCGAGCTCACGACGCTCGGCGACGCCATGCTGTTTGTGCTGTCCAGGGCCATGGGCGTGTTCCAGGACGACGACGACGACGACGGGGTCTTGTCGGCGTCCTCATCCTTGGCAGTGTCAAACAAGGCTCCAAAGGTGTCGCCGGTGGAGAGCAGCGTGCTCAGCTCGTCCTGCAACACCCGGGAGCTAGCCTGATCGCCCAATGGGTCGGTTGTATTGCCCAACAGCACATCGTGGGTCATTTCCGACGTGGGGAACTCCTTTGTGAGGCTGGAAAAGAACTCCTCAAAGCCGGTCTGGCCATCGTCGTCGTCCCCCCGCGGGGTCCCGTTCAGACTGACGGGCGTGATCATGGCATTCGAGTCCTCCTGGGAGAGCGACCCGACCGAAGACCGATGGGTAGGAGTACGCTGGTCCGGCGTTTTTCTCACGTAGTTCCTCCTACGCTTCTTGAGCGGCTTCTGGGGCCGTCTGGGGCTCATCGAGCGCTTCTTGTTGCCATCAAACACTCCGAACGGGCCCAGCGACACCGTCTCGTCCGCCTCGAACTTGGGCGCATGCAACCGGGCCAGCGTGCTGTCCATCTCCTCGTACGTCTCGTACATCATGCCCGGGGGATACTCTACAAAGTCCACCTGGCGTCGCTGGAAGAAGCTGTCGTCCTCCTTCCGGTCGTATCTGCCGTTCCCGTTCGACCACCGCAGCTTGAGGCTGTAGCCCTCGCAACTCAAGCCTGCCTTGCTGCATCGATTACAGCTGGGCCGTTGCTGATCGCACCGAATCTTGCGAGTGCGGCACGTCCAGCAGCCGGTAAACGTCTTAGTCCTTGCAATGGGCATTTCCATCAGCTTGCATCACTCGATCCGTGGGTATCCTTCTCTCGGTCTATATTGGGAGTGTGAGTGTGAGTGTGAAAGGAGTAAAAAAAAAAAAAAAAAAAAGGAAAAAAAAAAAAAAAGAAAAGATTGTGTCTGCAGCAGCAGGAGGTGGTGGCCACTGCGACGCTCTCTTGCCCGCCCGCGCCGATATCATCCCGCTTGATAGCTCGTACCCGGTCCCACCCAAAAATAAAAATTTTTCTCGGCATTGCCGCCCGCCGTGCGGCTGTCTTAACCGCCAACCTGTCGGATACATGGCTGTCCCGGGCCACGGGTGCCCTCACCATGGGAATCCGGTTCCCACACCCTGCTGTGTCCTCTCTGCCTTACTTCGAGCGATCTCTCTCGCTGCATTGCTCCCCCGGAGGCCCTCAATGCACCTCCCGCGTCCGCTTCGGCCTTCGGATTCCGGCCGTTGCGGGGATCACACGAGCCCCCGCAATTGTCTGCACACCACCCCCCTGAGGCGTCTGCTGACACCTAGAACCGGAGCAGAGGCACACCCAGAGACCCTGAGATATCCTGCGAGCTTCTCCGGGGACGGCAGTGCTATTGCCTCGCGTATGCCCTGCGGGCGGCCTTCTTTTCTAGAAAAGAAGCAAAAGCACTCTCCACGCAGAACTGAGATCTGCCTGCCTCGCAGAGCAACCTTTTTTGCTTCTTTTCGGAGAAAAAAGAAGCCGCCGGAGGCTACACCCTACGGGGTCCACATATGCCCTGCGGGCGGCCTTCTTTTCTAGAAAAGAAGCAAAAGCACTCTCCACGCAGAACTGGGCTGCCTCGCAGAGCCGCCGGAGGCTACACCCTACGGGGTCCACGTATGCCCTGCGGGCGGCCTTCTTTTCTAGAAAAGAAGCAAAAGCACTCTCCACGCAGAACTGGGCTCCCGGGGGGTGAGATATGCCTCGCAGAGCCGCCGGAGGCTACACCCTACGGGGTCCACGTATGCCCTGCGGGCGGCCTTCTTTTCTAGAAAAGAAGCAAAAGCACTCTCCACGCAGAATTGAGCTCCCGGGGGGTGATATATGCCTCGCAGAGCTACCTTTTTTGCTTCTTTTCGGAGAAAAAAGAAGCCGCCGGAGGCTACACCCTACGGGGTCCACGTATGCCCTGCCGGCGGCCTTCTTTTCTAGAAAAGAAGCAAAAGCACTCTCCACGCAGAATTGAGCTCCCGGGGGGTGATATATGCCTCGCAGAGCTACCTTTTTTGCTTCTTTTCGGAGAAAAAAGAAGCCGCCGGAGGCTACACCCTACGGGGTCCACACATGCCCTACCGGACACGCAGAACTGAGCTCCCGGGGTTGATATATGCCTCGCAGAGCTACCTTTTTTGCTTCTTTTCGGAGAAAAAAGAAGCCGCCGGAGGCACTCTCGGCCCTTCGAAGAAGCTTGCGCCGCATATTCCGCGGCTGTATTTTTTTGGTGATGTTGTACGCGTGTGCATGCGTAAAGTCCCAACGGGGGGCCGACCGAGACTGCAGGAGCGGATTGTTTAATTTTCGGAGAGGGAGCTAAGCGCCGAAGGACATACTATTAATCAATATGTCGAGCACACAGGAGAACCCTGCCAAACGACGGCGGAAGGCGAACCTGTTCACCAATGACTGTAAGGAGCGAGACGTGTGGGGGATGTGTGTGTGGAGCTAACGGCTGAAAAAAAGTGAAGGCGCTGATGTATGCGTTTGGGGACGTAGCGAACCCGGATCCAGAGACGGTGGCTACGCTGGAGGACATTCTGCAGGAATATATCATCAACATGGTGGGTAGTAGAACGTAGAGAACGGAGGAGAGGTGTGCTGACGATGTTGTGTAGTGTCATGAGGCCAACCGGGTGGCAAGAACGGCTAACCGCCAGAAGATCAAGGTGGACGACTTCAAGTTTGCATTGAGAAAGGACCCACGCAAGCTGGGCCGGGTGGAGGAGTTGCTGCTGCTGCAGCGGGAGATTGCAGAGGCCCGGAAGACGTTTGATAACTCGGAGGGCAAGTCGCTGTCCAAGGCGTATGTCGAGAAGGATGATAAAGAGGGAGGAGGCGGTGGGAAGGAGAAGCCGAGCAAGAAGAAGTCCAAGAAGAGCGCTAGCGCCGAATGATGGAGGATGCAATCACGTCTTTATAACTCTACAACACCAGCAGCTAATGATAATATATGTATTTACTCACACAATGAAGCAGTTGCGTATTATTATAGGTGCAAAAAAAAAAAAAAAAAAAAAAGGGAGAGAAAGAGAGAGAGTGAGGGAGAATGAGGTGTGTGTGCCACATGCGGCACAGCGTCTGCGGCATCACTAACTGTTTTAGTGATATCGATAGCGATGGCGCGCGCCTTGGATGTGCGGCATCGTCACAGCTCCATTTTCACCGAGGCCGCATAACGCTGGGACCACAGATACTCGTCGCGGCCTATGAACCGGTTCCAGTAGTAGGCTGCGTAGTGCACGCCGATGTTCCAGATGTTGCGCGGGAAGTCGATGTAGGAGCGCATGATGAACTTGAGGGCACCCCACACGTTGGCCCATTCGTCGTCCCAGGACGAAGACGGAGCATCAGGGGGACCACCCTGCTCGGAGTTGACTACCTGTCTGAAGTGCTCGATTGCCTCAACCGATTTGGACAGCCGATCAAACGTGTTGATCAGCGCCACAAGCTCGCTGCGGCGGAAGTTGGTGAGCACTTCGGCGCTGGTCGCAATGTCGTCATCGGGTCTTTCGGGCAACTCAAAGAGAAGCTTGAGTGCGGTGCCATAGCCAGCCGTTTGCACCTTCCCCCACAGCCGGCATCGGTCGCAGCCCACACAGGACATGAGTGCGTTGACGTTGCGGACCCGCTTCCGGAACTCGGACTTGAGGGCCCGGGCCTCGGCGGTCGCAAACACCTGCGTCTCGTTGAACACGTTGTTCTGGTGTTGGGACACCAGCTTCGTGAGCTTGAGGATCTGGCGTCGGGTGGACTGGTCCGAGCTCTGGTCGTCGCGGCAGAAGTCGAGGGCGTCAATGTAGTTGCGCAGCTTGCCCACCGCCCGCGACAGGAGCGCATAGTTGAAGTACAGGTTTGACAGCCGTTCCGGGTGGTTCCCGACCCGCTTCAGAAAGCACTCCACGTTGGGCCCCCATTCGCCCGTGGTCTTGTTGAGGTAGTCGTAGCACAGGTGGGCGGAGATGCTTGCCTGCATCCCCGAGAGCAGGCGATAGAACAGCCGCTGTTCGACGCATTGCTCCTCCAGGTTCATCACATCGCGTCCGACCTCTCCGCCAACCTCGCGTTTCTCGTAGCTGTTGGTGTCGTGGATCACTTTTTCCAGCTGCAGCCCGCCCGGTGGCAGCAGCAGCAGTCCGTCGCCCCCAAACGCATTACCAACACCACCACTACTACTACTATCGGGAACCGGACTCTGCTCGTTGTCTCCAAAATACCCAAAGCAGTTCTCCTGGTACACCGCCCGCCAGATCTTGTGGGCGTGCGCCCCGCTGTACCCCGTGAACCGCTCCGGATTGTCTGGAAGCGACACGTAGACGCCGGGCGAGCCTGTAGACTCGTCCTCGGGATAGCAGTAGTCCAGGGAGTCGTTTCTGCCCTTGTCATATTCGCTGTCAAGATCCAGATCACACGACGAGTCCCATTCGTCCTCCGACATGTACGAGTTTTTAGCGAGCTTGCCCAGATACTGGGTCCGCCAGAACTCTGGAAGCCCCGATTCGTCGTCCACCGGGTCCACCGCACACGCTCGGTTGCCACAGATGCCGTAATCTTCGTCTACAAACGGACAGTTATCTCCGGACAGATCCACCTTGTAATATCGGAAGTAATCTGTGTTCACGAGATCTTTAATCACCGGTCGAACCAGATGATTTGTCTCCTCCACCGCGTGGAAGGTGGCCCCACAGGCGTCCTTGATGATTCCCTTGGGCGTCGAGCAGAACCCGGGGTCCTTGAATCCGACCCCTCCAGCGGCCAATGCGCCCGTTATTATTCCTGAGAGGACTAGTTCAAGTTTCATGGTTGTTTTTTTTTTTTTGTTTTTGTTTGTTTGTTTTTTCCCCAGTTTGATGAGTTATTGTCCTTTCCTTTTTATTTCTCTTTTACGATGCAAATCTTGATTTGGTTTGGTTTGGTTTGTTTTTTTGCCCTTTTTACTAATACAACAGCTGATTTAAGGTTCTCATGTATTTTGCCACTCTATAATTATTTCTGTTTCTGGCAAACGCACAATTCTAATGATACACAGGATTCGTTCCTTAAATCCGTCTTTTCTTCGAAGATGAAAAAAAAAAAAAAAAAAAAAATTGTTAGTGGAGGGGTGCGGAGGAGGGGGAGTGAGAAAGAAAGAAAATTCCAATTCCGCCTCACATCAAATCGGCTCGGGCTCGACTACGACGTGTCGCTTTACTAGCTACTGTGAGGGTGTATCAGTGTGTTGGCAACGGTCTTAATTCATGCGCGTTGACGCGCTTTTTTTTTTTTTTTTTTTTTTTTTTTTTGAAAAATTTCAGTTACTGATAAACCCACTGATAACCGAAAATGAGCATTGAGAAGGTTGAGAAGAAGAAGCGGTCCAAGCCAGAGGCTGAGGACGACGTCAAGGCCAAGAAGATCAAGACGGATAAGGGTCTGAAGAAGGAGAAAAAGGAAAAGAAGGACAAAAAGGAAAAGAAAGAAAAGAAGGAGAAGAAAGAAAAGAAAGAGAAGAAGGAGAAGAAAGAAAAGAAGGAAAAGATCGAGGAATCCTCTGAGGAGCCTTCGAAGACTCACATTGCTCCAGCCCCTTCATCACCCCCAGAAGAAATCAAACAGTTTATGGAAACTAACGAAATCACAGTCGAAGATGACAAAAACTCCGGAATCCAGCCCGTGCTCTCCTTCGACAATTTGGACGTGGACGACAAAATCCTCAACGTGCTGAACCAATTCCCCAAGCCCACCCCAATCCAGGCCGTTTCGTGGCCCTTCCTGCTCCAAAACAGAGACGTGGTCGGTGTTGCCGAAACAGGCTCTGGTAAGACCTTCGCCTTTGCGGTCCCTGCCGTCCACCATCTTCTGCAGAACCCCAAGAAAGGCGTCAGAGTCCTCGTGGTCTCCCCCACCAGGGAATTGGCCGTCCAGATCTATGACAACCTCGTCAAGCTGACCTCGGTCACCGACCTCAACGCCGTCTGCGTCTACGGAGGCGTCTCCAAGGACGATCAGATCAAGGCCCTGAAAAAGGCCAACATCATCATCGCCACTCCCGGCAGACTGAACGACCTTATCAACGACGGGGCGGCTGATCTATCCAAGGTGGAATATTTGGTGCTCGACGAAGCGGACCGTATGCTGGAAAAGGGGTTTGAAGAAGATATCAAGAAGATTATCGGGAATACTAACGCGGATGGTCGCCAGACCCTCATGTTCACTGCCACCTGGCCTCCACAGGTAAGAGAATTAGCATCCACCTTCATGAACTCGGCCGTCAAGGTCTCAATTGGCGACCGAGACGAGCTCTCCGCCAACAAGCGGATCACCCAGTCCGTTGAAGTGATCGAGCCGCGAATGAAGGAGTCCCGACTGATCCAGCTGCTCAAAGAACATCAATCGGGCAAGAAGAAGGATGACAAGATTCTCATCTTTGCGCTCTACAAGAAGGAGGCAGCCCGTGTCGAGCGAACGCTGCAGCACCGCGGGTTCCATCTTTCGGCCATCCACGGAGACCTCAACCAACACCAACGAACAAAGGCCCTAGAAGAGTTCAAATCCGGAAAGTCCAAGATTCTGCTGGCTACCGACGTTGCCGCTAGAGGGCTGGACATTCCGGCTGTCAAGGTGGTCCTAAACCTGACGTTCCCGCTCACGGTCGAGGATTACGTCCACAGAATCGGTCGAACCGGTAGAGCTGGCCAGACTGGTCTCGCCATTACCCTCTTCACCGAGCAGGAGAAGCATCTGTCCGGTGCTCTCATTAACGTCCTCAACGGCGCTAACCAACCCGTTCCAGACGAATTGCGCAAGTTCGGCAGCCACACTAAGAAGAAGGAGCATTCGGCCTATGGGGCGTTTTACAAGGACATTGGCACTGACAAGAAGGCCACCAAGATCAAATTTGACTAGACTAGTATACCTGTAATACAAGATTTTTTGGACAATGGGTAGTCCAGAGCCCTTCTAGCTTCGTGGGGTGTATTGCCTCCGGCGGCTTCTTTTTTCTCCGAAAAGAAGCAAAAAAGGTAGCTCTGCGAGGCAACCACTACCAGTGCTTTTGCTTCTTTTCTAGAAAAGAAGGCTGCCTGCAGGGCACATGTAGACCCTCTAGAGTGTATTGCCTCCGGCGGCTTCTTTTTTCTCCGAAAAGAAGCAAAAAAGGTAGCTCTGCGAGGCAACCACTACCAGTGCTTTTGCTTCTTTTCTAGAAAAGAAGACTGCCTGTCGGACACACGTAGACGTAGCAGGCCATATCTTAGGCATCGCCTGATCTCATCGGATACGTCGTATCGGTGGATCGGACCACGTCGGTGTGCATATTTCACGCTTCATCAGGCGCTTAGCCCCTTTCACAACACAACAATGGCACCAGGCATCAGTAGGAAACGAGATAGCTTCCTCACGAGAGCAGATGTGGAGAGCCGGATAGCGTCCGGTGAAGTGCTGGTCATCTACCATGGGAAGGTCCTCAAGCTCAACAGCTGGCTGACCCGACACCCAGGGGGAGACAAGGCCGTTTTGCATAAAGTTGGCAGAGACGCTTCGGATGAGATTGATGTGTTTCATTCTGAAGAAACCTTCAAGCGAATGGGGGTGTTCCAGGTCGGCGTTGTAGAAATGCCGTGGAAGAACTTCCTGCCGCCAATTCAGGGCGGGAGATTTCGAACTAGGGAAGAGATAGACTTAGATGAAGGAGTTGCGGTGTCAGACGCAGACAGTGTTGGAACTCAGACGCCTCAGAACACTGTCCAGAGCAGAGAGGACAAAGTTATTGACGATTGGGAAAAACGGCAGGTCTCTCAGGATCTGTTGAAATATCCGGATTTGGACTACGAGACTCAAAAGAACATTGTGGAGAAATACAGACTGCTTCATCGGGAGCTTGACGAAGAGGGTTACTTCCAATGTACTTATTGGGGCTACTTCCGGGAGTTCTGTCGGATTTCCACTTTATTTGCTATTTCCGCCTATTTATTTGCCAAAAGGGACCAATCAATGCTCTGTTTGTTTGGTTCTGCGTTTGCTCTGGGGCTCGGATGGCATCAGCTCACTTTCATTGCCCACGATGCTGGCCATTTGGGTATTACCCACGATTACCAAATTGATAACATTATCGGCACTCTGATTGCCGACTTCATGGGCGGGCTGTCGCTTGGCTGGTGGAAGAGAAACCACAATGTTCACCATTTGGTGACTAACGACCCTGTTCATGATCCGGATATCCAGCATTTGCCGTTTTTTGCCGTTTCGGCCAGATTGCTAGGCAGTGTTCGGTCCACATTTTACGAAAAGGTTCTGACATACGATGCGTTTGCAAAAGCACTGATTCCTTTTCAAAACTATACGTACTACTTGATTCTCTCGTTTGGCCGGTTTAATCTGTACCGTCTGTCATGGGAATATCTTCTCCTTGGACTTGGCCCTCGTCACGGCAAGGGGGCTTGGTTTAGGTATTTTGAGATTGTCGGAATGGCCTTCTTCGCCTATTGGTACTTTTATAGGCTTGTTGCATGCGCTCTTCAGACGGCAAGTGAACGTTGGCTCTTCGTCATGGTGTCGCACATCGTTACCATGCCGTTGCACGTCCAAATCACCCTGTCACATTTTGCGATGTCCACCTCCATTCTAAGCGAAGACGAGTCCTTCCCACAACGCCAATTGAGGACCACTATGGACGTTGACTGTCCTGCCTGGCTGGATTACATTCACGGAGGGTTACAGTTCCAAGCTATTCATCACCTATTCCCCCGTATGCCTCGACACAACTTGAGGGCCGCGCAAGCGAAGGTCCGGAAGTATTGCGACGAGGTTGGTCTAGAATATTGCATTTATGGGTTTACTAAGGGCAATCGCTACGTCATTTCGAGATTGGGCGACGTTGCCAAGCAGGCCCGAATTTTGGCGGAATGTAACCAGTTCTGTCAGGAAGAGATGATTGGCAAGAAGACTAGCTAGGCTGTGTAATGACTATTGAATATGTACAATGTATGGTTATACTCTTTGTAGTCCTCTTTTCCTCCTCAGAATAAGGGCTATTATTATTCGCGATATTTCCTTAGATCCCAATGTTCGGCTGCGTCGGAGTCGAAACGAACAACATCGCTGTCAGTACCATTGGCCTTTTCCCGCAAATGGCATTAAACACCAGCAGGAAGCGGGATACCTCCCTCACGAGAGCAGACGTCGAGAGCCGAATAGCGTCCGGTGAAGTGCTGGTCATCTACCACGGGAAGGTGCTCAAGCTCAACAGCTGGCTGGCCCGACACCCAGGGGGAGACAAGGCCGTTTTGCATAAAGTTGGTAGAGACGCTTCGGATGAGATTGATGTGTTCCATTCTGAAGAAACGTTCAAGCGAATGGGAGTGTTTCAGGTCGGCGTTGTAGAAATGCCGTGGAAGAACTTCCTGCCGCCAATTCAGGGCGGGAGATTTCGAACTAGGGAAGAGATAGACTTAGACGAAGGAGTTGCGGTGTCAGATGCAGACAGTGTTGGAACTCAGACGCCTCAGAACACTGTTCAGAGTAGGCAGCAGAAAGTGATTGACGATTATGAGAAGCAGCAGGAGTGTCAGGATCTCATGAAGTATCCGGATTTAGACTATGAGACGCAGAAGAACATTGTGGAGAAGTACAGACAGCTCCACCGAGAACTGAACGAAGAGGGCTATTTCCAGTGCAATTATTGGGGCTATTTCCGGGAATTTTGTCGAATTTCCGTTCTAATGTCTCTTTCTGCATATTTATTCTCGATGCGAGACCGATCAATGCTCTGTTTGTTCGGTTCTGCCGTTGCCCTGGGCCTCGGATGGCATCAGCTCGCTTTTATCGTCCATGACGCTGGCCATCTGGGCATTACCCACAATTATCAAGTTGACAACATTATTGGAATCCTTGTTGCCGACTTTATGGGCGGATTGTCGGTGGGCTGGTGGAAGAGGAACCACAATGTTCATCACTTGGTGACTAATGATCCTGTTCATGACCCGGATATCCAGCATTTGCCGTTTTTTGCCGTTTCGGCGAGATTGCTCGGCAGCGTTCGATCCACTTTCTATGAAAAGGTGCTGAAATACGACGCATTTGCTAAGGCATTGATTCCCTTACAAAACTACACGTACTATTTAATCCTCTCTTTTGGTCGGTTTAATTTGTACCGGCTGTCGTGGGAATATCTTATTCTTGGGCTCGGTCCACGTCGCGGAAAGGGAGCGTGGTTTAGATACTTCGAACTCCTTGGAATGGCCGTTTTCGCCTATTGGTTCTTTTACAGGGTTGTTGCATGTGCGCTGCACTCGGCAAGCGAACGCTGGTTCTATGTGATGGTATCCCATATTGTTACGATGCCGTTGCACGTTCAAATCACTCTGTCACACTTTGCAATGTCCACCTCCATTCTCAGCGAAGATGAGTCCTTCCCACAGCGTCAACTGAGAACCACTATGGATGTCGATTGTCCGGCATGGCTGGATTACGTTCACGGTGGGCTACAGTTCCAGGCTATTCATCATCTCTTCCCACGCATGCCTCGACACAACCTGAGAGCGGCTCAAGCGAAGGTCCGAAAGTATTGTGACGAGGTTGGTCTGGAGTATTGCATTTATGGGTTCACCAAAGGTAACTGTTATGTTATTTCAAGATTAGGCGACATTGCGAAGCAAGCGCGGATTTTGGCTGACTGTAACAAGTTCTGTCAGGAGGAAATGGTTGGCAAAAAGTCGTGTTAAGATTATATGGAATATGTATTTAATGTATTACATGGATTGCCCTAAGATCTTTGTAGGGCGTAGGGTCCCCAAAAATCGGCATCGTATTCACTATCTTTGCCTACGGTAAACGCAACGCATCTTACTAGCGTTTGCTTGCTGTGCCTTACCTAATGGCAAATTCTTCTAAACCTTATCATAATTCTCTAGACACACTCATATGCACAAACCCCATAAGCAGAGGAGACTTATGCTGTATCATTACATTAACACTATAGCTCTGAGACTGAAAATGGCTATGCGGTGCCACTTTGTTTACGGACGGAGGCATCACATGAGCCCAGCAAATGCTGAAGCACGGAAGACTACTATTGAAAACTATAAAATGGAGGCTTCTCTAGCCGTTATTTTGTCCCATCAGCCGTCTACCCACCACATTGCTGCTGATTCATGGAGTGTCGTATTATGCCCTGTGGACCACATTCTTTCCTAGAAAAGAAGCAAAATCACTGGACTCTCGCACAGAACTGAGTATCCGGGGACTAGCCATTTCGCCGCAGAGCCACCTTTTCTGATTCTTTTCGCAATTGCCACGCTGGAGAACTAGAAAAGAAGCAAAATCATTAGGTGGTACCCAGGGATAAGGATTTCCCCGCAGAGCCAGCTTTTTTATTTCTTTTCGAGAAAAACGAAGCCACCGGAGGCAATTGCCCAGTTGTAGTTCAGAAAAGAAGCAAGAACACCGGAATGGCGCCTAGCGCTAAGTATTGCTTCGCAAACTTACTCTTCTGTTCCTTTTCGGATAACAAAGAAACCAGTTGCCCTACTAGCCGCTTGAGGCGGCCACTTCGGAGAATGCTTCGGAGACTGACCTTTGGGAGATGCGGAAAACAACACCTTTAATTTCCACGAACATGTCGGAACGACGGAATTTTGGGTTCTTGAAGAATGCGTTGAAGCGGGCATATTCCTATGGAGACGTGGAGGGGAGTGTAAACAGTGTCGACAGAGTGACGCCAGCGGTGTTTACGCCCCCTCCGCTGGCTCCCGTGAGCCTGGAGGGCTACAGCGACCGGACCAAAGGTCGGTTGCTGGACACACGCATCTGCGAGGAAGTGAGGAATCTGCTTCCATCCAGAATCCAGCTCTACGACCGTTGGACGCTGTGCTACTCACTGGAGCAGCACGGGGCCTCCCTGCATACTCTATATGAGAAGAACACTCCACACGACGTGCGGAAGTCTCGTGCGGGATATGTTCTCGTGGTTAAGGATGATCACAATAATATATTCGGGGCTTACGCTAACGAACACTTTCGTCCTACAGACTCTAAGCGATTCTATGGCAACGGGGAGTCGTTTCTGTGGAAAGTGCGTGTACTCAAGGGCGATGAAATACGTTTCCAAGCTTTCCCGTACACGGGACTGAACGATTTTGTCATCTTCTGCACCCAGAGTTTTCTTTCAATGGGTGGCGGAGACGGCCACTATGGTCTGTGGATGGACGATGACCTCAACAAGGGAGTGTCAAACCGCAGCCTGACGTTTGGCAACGAGCCGTTGAGTGACAACGGAACCAAGTTCAACATCGTCGGACTAGAGGTCTGGCGCGTGGGGGACTAGCTCTTCACGAGCCTTGGTGTATTCTATAGGATATTTGGCCTTGGCCTCTTTGGACAGAGCTTGAATCCGCTTCTGGACCCAATCCAGATCCTTTTGTACCGTTTTTGCATTTTTCATACCTTCAGAAAATATTGTCTTTAATTCGCTCATCCGCTGGACCACCTGGGCCTGGAGGCTCTGTATTTCTTTACTTTTAGAATGAATCAAGCCGGAGGTTTGAGCCTGAATTGCAATTGCCCGGTCCAGTTTGTTAGGGTCGAACGCGGAACCCGTGAGGGCTTCGTCCAGGTGGGCCACCGGGGACGTCTCGTCGTCAGTCAGATCCTCCCCAGACCCAGCGTAGGAAGACACAGAGTCGGATTCGGTCCCTTCATCCCCAGACCCATCAGGGACTGCAAAACTCGAAGCATCCACACTCGGAGATTTGGAGTGAACCATTGTGTGTGTAGAGAGGTGGGTGGTGGTGATTGGGAGGTTATCAGTACACACACACAACACACTCTCACACTTTCAGCGTACTCATAAAATGGCCAGTAGTAGGGAAGACACAAGGGCCAGACTGCGACCGTTTGGAATTGTGTTCGAAAAGAGCTTGCACGACCTCATTCGGGGGATTCGTGCCAGCAAGGACCCTACGGCTCGAGAGGGCTATCTAAAGGATGCCCTGGCGGATTGTCGCACAGAAGTGAGAAGCCCCGACATGGAGATCAAGACTATGGCGATTTTGAAGCTGGTGTATTTGGAAATGTATGGCTTTGACATGTCGTGGTCGTCCTTCCATGTTTTGGAAGTGATGAGTAGCTCAAAATTCCAGCAGAAAAGAGTGGGCTATTTGGCTGCCATTCAATCCTTTAGGTCTGACAGTGACGTGCTCATGTTGACTACGAACTTGTTAAAGAAGGACCTTTCTTCGGGGCAGCCCCTGGAAGTGTCTGTAGCATTGGGTGGGGTGTCTTCGTTTGTAACCCCTTCGTTGGCGCAGGATATTTCGGATGACATTGTCAAAATGCTGAACCATTCCAGGCCGAATATTAGAAAGAAAGCCCTGTTGGCACTCTATCGGGTCTTTTTACAGTATCCCGAAGCTCTAAGGTCTTCGTTCCATCGACTGAAGGATAAGCTAGATGATCCCGATCCATCTGTGGTCAGTGCTACCGTGAACGTGATTTGTGAACTGGCAAAGCAGACCACAAGTTCGTCCAAAACGTTCCTATCGCTAGCCCCTCAGCTTTACGAGTTATTAACAACCTCCAGCAACAATTGGATGATTATCAAAATCCTCAAGCTCTTCTCCTCTCTTGCACCAACCGAGCCAAGACTAAAGTCCAAGCTACTGCCTCCGATTCTCCAGTTGATGGATTCTACGACCGCCATGTCTCTCCTCTACGAATGTGTTAATTGCATTGTCACCGGAGGCATGCTGGACGAGAGCGACTATGACCTTGCCAGAACATGTGTGTCCAAATTGAGAACATTCCTTGAACAGACGGACCAAAATCTCAAATACGTCGGTTTGTTGGCGTTCTCCAAGATTGTCAAGATTCACCCGCAGTTCATCAGCGACCACGAAGATATCATTCTGGAGTGCATTGACGATCCAGATTTGACCATCCGCGAAAAAGTGGTCGAAATGTTGTCTGGGTTGGTAAACGAAGACAACCTCTACTCTATCGTCCTCAAGCTCATGGAGCAACTAAAGGTGCCCGAACAAAAGCAACAGGACGATTTGGTTGAAGATGCCCTACCCAAGTCTTATCAAGTGATGGTAATGCAGCAAATCCTCTTGCTGTGCGCCAAAAACACGTACGAGTTCATCCCAGATTTCGAATGGTATACTGAAATTCTGGTCCAATTGGTCCATCTGTGCGATGATGAGGAAACCGGTAAACGGATTGGTGACCAACTTCGGAATATCTCTGTACGGGTTCGGAGCATTCGAGAGCAAACTGTCTCTTCTTCTGCGGAGATCATTGCTGATCGAAACAACGTTGTAAAGTCTATTCTCCCCTATGCAGTGTGGATTATTGGTGAATATGCTGGGTTTTTGCATTATCCTCCTCAGCTGATCGAATCTATCACCGGCATAGACGACATCCATGACGAAGACGTGCTCAAGGCGGATTGTATCCAGGCAATTATGAAAATCTATGCATCCTGGGCTGGTAGGGAAGGGGTCGAATGGAGTCCACAACGGTCGGCCCTGGTCAAGACGTCTACCGAAACGATCACGAAATATTTAGAATCCCAATCTACTGCATCCAATTTTGAAGTCCAGGAAAGAGCGGTCGAGTTCCTGGAAATTATCAAACTAGCATCGCAGGCAATTGATGAACATCCTGTTGATGAATCCAATCCTCCACTGTTATTAACTCTGGCTATCCCTTCAATGTTTAACCAATTCGAACTCAACCCAGTTGCACCTTCATCACAAAGAAAGATCCAAACTGAATTTGATCTGGACACGCCCATTTTCCCTCGTTGCGACTATTTCAACTCTAATCTGGAAGACTTGGAGTTTGTGGATAGCGATGATGAAAGCTTGCGCAGCTCAAATACCCCAGAGACAATCCAAAATGAAGATGAATGGAAGATGACATCGAACAATGGACCTGATGATGACGATGATGAGCAACGCAAAAAGATGGAGCGACTAGAGCGGCAACGGGATGACCCATTCTACATTTCCATTCCATCCACCACTAACCAAACACCTGTCGAGTCTCGATCAAACACACCATCTTCTCTACAACAAGCATATGATCTCAGTGGGGTCTCATCCTCACCTAATACGTCCTCTACGTTGTACAAAAAGCCAAAGATGAGAAAGAAAAAGGTTGAAATCATCCAAGACGAAAAAATTGGAAACGAGGAAGATGGTGACGAAATTGACAATGTAAAGGAGGTTGCGAAGCCGCGAAAAACGTCTCGTTTGAACAGTAAGTTGAGCCAATTAAACCTGGAAGAGGATGAAAATGATGTCAGCAACCAGGACATAGCTGAAATTGACCAATTGCGGGGTGAAATTCAGACAGCATCCGAGGCAGTCGAGGTAACCCATAAGAAGATAAAAAAATCGTCGACCGACAAGCAGAAGAAGAAAAAGAAGTCTTCGTCTTCAACCGATCCAGAGAAGAAAAAGAAAAAGAAAAAGCCCAAGAGTAAGCAAGAGGAGGATTCAAACATAAACGCTGAATCTAATGAGTCTAAAGATGTCTATTTAGTATAGTATATATATTATTATTTTACTGAATAATGACAAAATGTGTGCATATATTGTGAGACGTTCTGTGTGGAGTTAGGTGGTTATCGGCCCACGACCGATACGCGTCATGGTTAGCGAAAAACTAACCATATGATTGAGCTAACGGCGGTGATTGAAGGCACTGGACCTCTAAAGCTGTGGACTCGAGCTATCCAATGCCTTTGTAAAGTGGGTGGGGAGAACATTGTATTTAACGCTAGCGCCCAGGAAGTAAGAAACGAAGAAAAAAAATTAGCATATCGAGTTGTTAACAACTTTCTAATTCAAATAGCTATCTTTAAACGCCATCAATCAATCTAAATCGGTTTTCAGCGTCGTACGACTGCCTCAGAAGTTTTTTAAGCAGTATGAGTTCAAGAGAGGGCAGAAATGGGGCTCACGAGGTGTCGGTAGCAGATCAAGCAGTCTTCGTGGCGGAAATGGGTTGGTAAAAACGGGTCCTCGAGCGTTTCAAGTGCGATCCAGAGGAATAGTACCGATTTTCCGCAAAGTGGAGAAGGATATATCGCGAATTACCTCAGTCAGAGTTGAATATTTGGATTATGAAGAGGATGATGAAGGAGGAGAAAGCAAAGTTGAAATTCAAGTCATGTGCCATAATGGCGTACGGAAAACGTATCGATTGACCTGTTTTGATACAGATTATGAAGGTGCTCTGGATTATCCTGTTCGGAAAGAAAATTATCCGCACAAGTTTGAAATGCAGGCTAAAACTTTCAAAAAGTATATCGATTCCATGTCTCCACAGGCCGAAGAGTTGTCGATTTCGTTCAAGGAGGATTGTTTAGAACTGTACGGGTATACAGAAGAGGTGAGATGGGTCAATGAGCTGTTAAAGCAACCGATCAACACAAAAATCCGGCTGGATTACGATCAATTGGATTATATAAATTTGGAGGACGGAATTACTATCAAGATCAGACTAAAAGAATTCCGCTTTATCGCAAATCTAGCTGAAGGCATGAACGCCAAACTTTTGGGATGGTATAAGGAGCCCGGAATGCCAATGTTTTTTGAAGTTATTGGCGGAGGGGTTAGTGGACAAGAACAACTGGGTGACATTCGTGCTTTTTTCATGGCTAATGGGGAGAAGAAAAACGACGAGCAGCGTCATCGTCATTATAAGGAACGAGTAAATGACTTTCGAGGAAGTCCGGGGCCTTCTGTACCTCTTCGACCGAAACCTCAGCAACCCCAATCAGCTATTGTGATTGAGGAGGAGAATATAAATGACGACCAACCTGACCCACCGGCGGTGGAGTGGAGAGACGATGATGACGACGATGACGAAGAAGATGAGATTGCATTGGATCGAGAATTCCTCGAGTTTTCACAAAGGGTATCTCAAGAGAAAAGAAAGAGGGAAGAAGATAATAAGGATGTTCTTTCCGACGAAGAAATCGGCCCTACTCAAGGTAAATCCCAAGCTTACGGGTTGTTCGATTGAGTAGTATAAACAGGGCACAAAAGAGGACGTAATAGTTCATTATTTCTTTATGTTTTCTATTTGGATTCAGATTCAGCGGCAGAAGTAGGAGAAGCAGCGGCGTTCTTCGCGGCTCTCTCCTTTCCGCCCAAATACCAGTAATTGACCCAACGGGAGCCTTGACCAAGTTGCGCACATTCATTGACAAAGTGACAGCCGAATAACAATGGATTCCATGGAGTGACAGCGGTGCTAAATGAGATAGTGTTAATATAAAATTGGGCTTTTTTTTGTCTGTGTTTGTTCCGTGATAAGAGACTTACGCATATCTCATAAAAACGAGCGAATAAACAACCAAAGATCCGGTCATTGGACCAGAAATCAGAGTAGGGTCCTTCTTAAGGTCCATAATGGCAGCAAACGGAATACCAAAGTTGGAAACGGGTCCCCAGAAGTGGGAAGAGCAGAAATCTACAATAAGTCAGTCACGGAATTATCCGACATGAGTGCCAGATTTTTCTCACATCTACAACGTGGTAATGGTTAGAACAGGTTCGACAAGGCTCGAGTATAATACTCACTTGAGGCCATCTTTGGAAAAGAGGAAATCTGTGGCTTTCTTGAAGGCGGATCCTGAGCTCATTTTGGCAGTGGTGGTGTAGGAGAGGTAAAACTTCGGGGTGCCGGCTTCGAAAAGAGGGAAAAAGTATGGAGGGGTTTTGTATGTTGTTGGGACGGGTAATTCCGATAACGGCGGGTTGAGCGGAAGTGAGCGTTTCTTAATGAGCCAGGATATGAAATTGTATGTGCGAATGATGAAGACATTTTTTGATCTGAAGATTCAGTTAAACGTAAAATTTCGTTATCGTGATAGTAATTGAGGCGATATGATGTTTTTTTATAGTGTTACAACACTGCACGGGTAGTCAGTGTGAGCTTAGGTGTGTAGTGATTATATTGCAAGGGACAATACTTTGGTAGCTTTTATGTCTCTCTGTTTGTGTATGCGTAGCATGTGGGTTTATAGACCTCTACAATTGTATGCGTATTTGGTCTTTTGTCTGTTTTTTTTATATTTAGTTCATACAGAGTTTAATTGGGTGTTATCTTCGCAACGGACGCATGCACGCCGCCTGAATAGGCATAATTCACTTACAACGGTATGTATATGGCCTATTAGATTTAAAAGTGATAAATCAAAGGAAGAATTTGTGACATTTGCATATGCATCAAGCTTTCAAAACTTGCAAGGATGGTATTTGTATGTATGGTCTAATTAATCTTCATAAATGAAGTGAAATGAACCAAAAATGAGTTAGCGATTGTTCATCAAGTCTCGCCTATTTGGGATTGAAAAAGATTAATACAATTGTTATAGCCATATAAAACTGAGTTAGCCCGTGGACCGCTATAATGTCATCACAGTAAATTTATTTGCGCAAATAGGTGTTTATCTAGGGAAACATGTACGAATATGTAGTTAATAAATGAAGTGAAATAAAAACAAAAATGCAAAGGGAGATAAGGATTGTATACATATCACTGAATTCAGCTGAATATACGCATGCATCTATCTCTAGCATTGAAAATTTATTGCAAAAACATTAGTAACTAGCGCCTGACCTGCCAAAGGAAGGATGTGCCCTACCCTTTCTCTCCATCAACGCCAAACCTTCTCCCAGTTTCAACTCCAGGGGGTTCATACCCATGAGCTTCTGGTAAAATGGAACTGACCTCTCCCAGTCGCTGGTAAATAACAAACATCGTCGCAGATGCGGCATGGCCTCGATAACCTCCGCTATACATCCAATCATCCAAGTACCCAGCCCTTTCCCCTGGTAAGATGGATCCACCCACACGTCCGTAAGATATACAAATGTAGTAAAATCAGTAACGCACCGTGCGATTCCTATAAATTTGGAGTCCTTTGACCTGCAAGCTCCTTCGTAGAGACC
Source organism: Blastobotrys terrestris (assembly GCA_030674225.1). Classification (NCBI taxonomy): domain Eukaryota; kingdom Fungi; phylum Ascomycota; class Dipodascomycetes; order Dipodascales; family Trichomonascaceae; genus Blastobotrys; species Blastobotrys terrestris. The sequence continues at coordinate 29,650 of JAJLUR010000070.1, read as the reverse complement.
AAATACAAGCGAATTTTCAAGCATATCTTTCACGACATCATCCGGCTTAGATTTCGTCCAATAACAGTCTTCAGAATCAAAAGCTTCGTTCAACCTAGAAACAGAAATAAGACTTGGCTCGGTAGATATCCAAAAGTCGTCTTTACTCCAGTATCGTTTCTTTAGCTTCTCCTTCAATGACATTTTGTTCTCAAGCAGTGCGGCTGAGGCGGTGATTCATCTTATTTATATAGGCCCGCATATAACCTCCTGTCCGGAAAATGAGTAATGCTATTTCTCCGCATATGCGAATATGCCGAAGATGGGCAGCCTCGGTCATATTCTGAAACGCTGTAATGACAAGGTATTTATTTTCCAAACGAGTCTTGTAGAGCCACTACTCTTTTGCTTCTTTTTCAGAGACAACAAGAACCCCACGGAGACCACTGCTGCGCTGCCTTATTTTCTAGGAACGAGGCAAAAGAACAGGAAGATATTTCGTCAGGCTTAAAACTGGGAAGATCACAGCGTAGTCTACTAGCTAATTGAGCCATTTTCCGAGAGACGCATCCGCATACGCATGCTGTAGCTAACAAAGAGCTAGCTACCGGAATCTGAGCATCATGCATAAGCACGCTTATCTACTTTTTCCTTACACATATATACATATATATCGACATTTTGCAATATACACATGCCAGTGATTACTGAGTTTTATTCAATTTTTTCAACTCTTCGGTCTTATTAGTCTGCTCTTCAACTGAAGTAGTCTAACTCCTGAACAAGATTTCTCTGTACCATGATCGACAGCATGTGGTTTTTCTGAGTGATGCGATCCGACGTAATACCATGGGTTCGATCGATAAAGCAACCAGCTAGAGAAACCTCCAGTTTGCCAAAATTTCGGCGGAAAAAGTGGTAGGATTGCGTCCCTACGGATGTATGATAAATTTGTAAAACCACTTAATCTAATTTACAGACTTAGATGTGCGCGATCATACGAGTAATTGGCCCGAGATCTAATGGGCGACAGTTTCCAACTGACTTCGATAGGTCAATCCGAAAAAATACCCACGATAACTCACGTCGATAATTAGCATTACACTTATTATTTTATTTCTTCTTCTGCTCATAAAGAGCCTGCTTTTCGACGCCCTCCTTAATACTCTGGGAATGCACTTTGTAGTCTAATTCACAAGACTCAGACAGGTTGAGGACCCGCTTAATTCCATCGTGAATCTTTTGCCTTGCCAATTCATCGTCAGAATGTTTAGTCCAAACACTTAGAATGTCTTCATCTCGTCGCACGCTAATAACCAACCCCAAAATTTCGTCAAATTCCAGGTTTTCGTCGTCTTGAAGTAAACTGCCTCCAATGACGGCCATCAATAGGTTCTCCCAGTAGAGAGCAGCCTGCTGGCGACATTGGATGTGTCGCTGGGTATTATGTTGGTGATCAAGCATTAATGTATTAGTAGTAGTAGTCGTAGTAGCATTAGTTCCATCCTCTCTTTTGCGCTCCTTCATGGGCCGTTTCAATCGTAAAATCCACTTTCCGCCGTTTTCGTTAATTGGATCTTCCCACAATGGCTTGACACCTTTCCGAAAAACCTGGAATTCACTGGTAAAAGGTAGTTTGTCAACCCGTCTCAAGTGAGCGTAGGTGTCCCAGAACTCTTCCACAGTTGAAAAAGTTTGGACCTGCTTAGTAGCTAATAAATAGTTCGAAATTTTCATTCCTGGACCTCGGTGCAAGAACCACACAGTCCAATCACCTTCAAGTCTATGGCATTCCGCGGATGATCTGTCAGTCTCGTTTTCTGGTTCGTCAACCTTGACACCTGTGGATGCTAAAAAGGTGGATTTTTCGTTAGTTCGTCTATTCCAAATTGAGGTCTCGCTCATGGTTAGTCGATTAGTGGAATTATTTTTTTATTATTTTGATGGCAGTTTGGAAAATTCTGTGAGCTCGTGCATACGCAAAAAGAAAAAGCGAAAAAAAAAAAAAAAACCTCCCAACGTCGGGATGCCGAGATGTCGATCTGAGGACGATGTGATCAGCTTAGGCGAGTTCTAAGCTATCCGGGGTCAAAATGTGTGGCCCACCTCAATTTCTTTTTTTTGAGATATGAATATTTCAATTAACGTTAGACTGAAAGCCTGCGATATATAGGATCATATATGTGTCTATCTGGGGCCGGTCCCTCAGGAGTTAGACCAACTGCTTCCTCACGGAGGAGTGTCCCGAGGGAAAACCCACTCGGGTCATAGTTACTACAAAATAGTCACTCGCAGCGCGTATTTGCCTCCGATCAATGCAATGCCCTCTTTTTTCGGATAAAAAAGCCAAAAAAAAAAAAGGAGGTAGCTCTGCGAGGCAATTGTTAATCCCCAGGGTGCCGCTCAGCTCTGCCGGACCAATGCTTCTGGCTACAGGTATTCATCGGCCGTATAGGTCCGTCGGCGTCGGCACCGGCCGGCCGACACGAAGTTTAGTGAATTGTGTCCGATGACGTAATTGAAAAAATTAAAAAAAAAATAAAATAAAAATAACAAGGCAGAAAGAAGGAGGGATTGAGAATGCATGGTGTGCGTAATATTTTCGCCAAATTATTATGCAGACTGTATACACAATCACACCTTATTAGAGCTATTATAACGACCTGCTGAGCTGTTCGACGCCAAGAAGATGGAATTAGAGGCTGATTCGCTTTGTGGAGAGTTTTTAACTCGCAAACCTAAAAGGGTCTCCCTATTGGAGGAGGACACTTTCCGGATGGACACCCTCGATCTTAATCTGTATTACCACATACCCGAGTCGAGTGGGGCTGCCACGATTGCGGGGATTCTGTGCGACACACTTCGTCAATTGCGAATATGCCCCGACGATAATCTCCTGGTGAAGTGTCTTTTGGGGGGTGTCATGCTGTCAGTCGAAAGGGAACTGTTTGACCGACGGGTTGTCAACTCAAATTCGCTGTCCGACCATTATCCGTCCAGCATTTCTGTCAACACCATTAATAGCCTCACAGACATGCAAAAACAGCTCGGTTTGAGTCTACTGGTCTCCACCAAGGTCAATTGGTGGTGTGAGGGACACCATGTGGGCAAAACAGGCATGAGCAAGTTTATGAAAGATTGCATCGGAGATCTGCTCGGTACGCAAGATTCCAAGCGATATGCTTCGGATAAGCGAAATCTAGAGGCAATATGGCTGCTGGGTCATTGTCTGGATACAGGGAAAGTGGTTGGCGGTCTGCTCTCAGGAGACCATTTTGGGTTAAACCTTCCAGAAAAAGTGGTCAGCTCAGTTGGCCATTTCCCAGCAGGCACGGGAAAATATGCTTTGTACTATAAACTCATTCGAGACATCCAGCAATCTCCATATAACGACGTCATCCTGGACAATCACATTGATTTGACGGACTTTTTTTCTCTTCACGACGATATCAACCGAAACAGGAGGAAATATCACAAGAACGCTAATCGAGCTGGATGGGGAGATCCGCTTCCAATCGCTAAGCCTGATGAGCAGATTCAAGATCTCTGTTCCGCTTACGTGCATGTTGTCTTGCCGCACTCCTTTTATACTCGAGCCAGCGGTATTAAGCGGGATGAAGAGATCAGGAAAACTGAGCTGTATCGGCAGATGATCATCTGCTATTATCAGAACAGATGAGGGGAGGAGGGTATAGGAGTAGAGATTGTTCCCTGCGGGCGACCTTCTTTTCTAGAAAATGAGCAAAAGCACTAGCACAATGTGTTATGTGAATGGTGCAGAGAGGCGTAACCTCTTGGGTTTGCTCCCTTCTAGAGACATCCGTGTATGATGAAATCTTTTAGATATATATATAGGCCCAGTACCGTTCGGGCTGATCGTACAGTGTATTGTAAAAAAGAAACCACACACTATTATTTCCAATTTAGGGATATATTCCACAATGTAAGAGATGATATACAATACAACTCACTTAGGAGATACACCAACTGACACAAGTTGGAAAAAGTACTAACACTCTGTTTCACGGCCCTTTTTTTTTTTTTTTTTTTTTTTTTTTTTTTTTAGGGGTTCCCTACTCTAAAGTCTCCAAGGTAAGCTACACGCTTGAGCTCCCTGCATTCTAACACATCATACACAGCGAAGACTCCGTTCAATCTAGACACGATCTCCAGTAACGTTTTGTTCTCGAAACTGCATCGTTCACCACCTCACGCGTCCCCGTTTACATCACAAACCCTTTGGACCAATAGAACAGAAGCAATTTCTAAGCGCCCGATAAAATGTCCTTCAAGCTGCAAAAGCCGCTGAAAATTTGCATAAACGTATGCTCAGCTCGTCAGTGCTACAGCCGTCTACTACCGACACGATTACCCACATATCCGCCGACTATCCCAACACGACCCTTCTCCTCCTCCTCCTCCTCCTCATTTTTTTACTCCCCCAAAAAGGTTAACAACATGGCCCCACCACAATCCGTATCTACACTTTTCAGCAAAATTGACGAACTCAAGTCCAAGTTCATTGAGCGTCTCGCTGAAGCAGTCGCTATTCCTTCCGTCTCCGCAGATGCCGCCCACCGCCCTAAAGTCGTTGAGATGGCCCACTGGTTGGAAAAGCAATTGAACCAATTAGGCGCGACTGATATCCAGCTCAAGGAGCTGGGAATTGAAGAAGGTACTACGGACCTTCATCTGCCTCCGATCGTTCTCGCTAGATACGGTTCTGACCCAGCAAAGAAGAACGTTCTTATTTATGGTCATTATGATGTTCAACCAGCTCTCAGGGAAGATGGTTGGGATACTGACCCATTCACCTTGGTTCAAAAGGGCGATATCCTCTATGGGAGAGGCTCCACCGATGACAAGGGTCCAGTCATTGACTGGCTCAACATCTTGCAAGCACACAATGAGCTCAACCTCGAAATCCCAGTTAACCTTGTCTTCTGTTTTGAAGGTATGGAGGAGTCTGGCTCGCTTGGACTAGACGACTTGATCAAGCAAGAAGCTCAAAATTACTTCAAGGGCGTCGATGCAGTCTGCATCTCTGATAACTACTGGTTGGGTGATTCTCACCCGGTTCTTACCTACGGCGTTCGCGGTGTCTCTTACTACACTATCACCGTTGAGGGCCCAGCTGCCGATTTGCACTCCGGATTGTTCGGTGGCGTTGTACACGAACCAATGATTGATCTTTCCCACGTTCTGTCCAAGTTGGTTGATCCAAAGGGCAAGATTCTCATTCCAGGCATCTCCGAAATGGTGGCTCCGCTCACTCCTGAAGAAGACGCGCTCTACGATAACATCAAGTTCGACCTCGAAGGCTTTGAGCACAACATTGGCTCCAAGACCGTTCTCCACGACAATGTGAAACCAGCTCTCCAGGCTAGATGGAGATACCCATCCCTCTCTATTCATGGGATTGAAGGTGCTTTCTACAACCCTGGTGCCAAAACTGTCATCCCAGCCAAGGTTGTCGGAAAGTTCTCCATCAGAACTGTTCCAAACATCGAGCCACGACAGCTTGACAAGGTTGTCTTCGACCATGTTAACAAGGTCTTTGCCGAATTAGGCTCCAAGAACAAGTGTACTGTAGAATTGCTTCATGATGGTGACTACTGGGTTTCCGATCCAAACAACTGGTCTTTCCGTGCCGCTCGTAGAGCTACCAAGGACGTTTGGGGTGTTGAACCGGATCTTACCAGAGAAGGTGGCTCCATTCCAATCACCCTCTCCTTCCAAGACAACCTGAAGACTTCTGTTATCCTGCTTCCAGTCGGCAGAGGGGATGACGGAGCTCACTCCACAAACGAAAAGATCAACGTATCCAACTACATTGAAGGGGCCAAGACTCTTGGTGCTTATCTTCATTACCTGGCTGATGAGCAGAAGGATGCATAAGTAATGATTATTAGGATTAATATATATATATATTGAAGAAGCATTGGAGGACTGTTTATTTTCAGTCAAAACGCTGCATTTTTTTTTTTTTTTTTTCATTAAACATGATCTAGCTGTAGCTTCTCGTTCTGATTTCCAAGTCGAGAAATCCGTAGGAAAACATCGCATCCAAAACCCTCCAAACTTTGGAGCTCTAAAGCGCCATCCCAATATTCCGCATAAACTTTCGATAACGGCAGTCCCATTCCCAATTTAAGCTGGGGAGATCTGCCTACAAATGAAGAAAGAGACGAAAACCGTTCGTGATGGTCTCCGTTGACAATATTCTGTTTGCCAACTTCAGACGGTAGACCTGCAAATTCTGGGACCTGCTTGAAATTTCTCAAACGTCCATGAGACCGTGGACCTTTGGAAAAGGACCAAATGTGAGGCAAAATGTCTGTGGGAATGCCACCTCCTTGATCGGAGATTCGAAACATGATATTTTGTGGTGTAGATGAGATGGAAACCAAGATTGGAGGTGGCTTATGATGAAACTTTGGCGGGGAATGCTTTAAAATAGTCGCTTCGATAGAATTCCGCATGATTTCGCCAATGATGTACTCCAAATGTGACTTTATATAGGGGAATTTTGTGTCCATGTTTTGTCCTTCAATTTCGATATCAGGCATAATCGCATCGGGGTATGTATCCTGGATAACCTTTTTCGCAAGGTCTGCACACTCCAGTACTGTGTCCCGCGCAGTGCATTGTAAGAAAACTTCTCCAATGTAATTTGGATCGGTAGAATCTTGCGATACACGGCCATCCTTCAATGATTGTGTCAATGCCAAATGCTGTTCCGCAATCACTCGTCGTGAAATACGTGAACATAAAACTTTAAATAAAAACTCATCCATTTTCGCTGGATCTATCGTGTCAGTTAGACAGTTTTCAATTGCTCCCATGACAAGCTGAGGAATGACAGAGAGATGCTGGTTCAACAGGTTATCTAGAAGATGACAAAACCTCTCATTCTCCTCCAGCGTATTAATTACGGGGAATTTCCGAAACAAGTCAAATGCCTGATAATACCGTTCATAAACATGGCATAAATGTCTATTCGAAACAACAGCAAAAGGCAGTACCTGCATATCTCGGATCCTATGCGATATTCTAGTTGGCAATTCCGTTCGAACAAAATTAGCCGAAGACAGCAGTTTCTCTTTATTCAATCTTTTTCCAAAGAACGCTAGCTGTCGTAACGAGACAGGTCGAGCTGCCTTTTTGACCCAGTGGTCCATTAGTACCGTATTCTGGTAGAAGTGCCGTTCATTGATCACATTGGAGCCTTCCGGATAGGTGTACTGGCCGGGCTTGACATCCAATGGGGTGTCCAGCATTGCAATTCGTATGCTGTGATTCCATCTTTTTGGAATCTTGATTGCCGTTGCTTTACGCATTGTTTAATTATAGGGTCTTATCTTTTTTTACCCAGTTCTCACTCCATATATTCATCATCAGAGTTCAGTCATATTTTCTTCCCAACCCTGCTTATGTAATGCCGCAACTTGCAGCGGAAAATTAGCTGAGTTTTTACCGAGGATTAATACCGGATCTAGACAAGTCTCTACCGCCAATCAGACGAGTTATTATTGTTAATAAGTTTTTAAGAATTGTAATGGATTTTCACCTTGGCTTCCGTAAAACGGCTGTACCACGAAGATACATATATAGGTATGCATATATAGCTAGCACTGACTATAGCGCGGTAATAACGTGATAAAACAATGCATTTCTCGGAAAAAAAATTCGCATCTCTGCAGCGTTGGAAACGACTACAGACTAGTAGACTATCCATCACCGCGAGCCCGTTACAATCAACCACCTTCCCTCCTTGGGGTGGAGCAACATTTCTCTACTTTCTGTACTATATGCATATGACAAGGTTGATCGTGACGATATAATAGTGAGCTAGCTAGACGTTCTACTGTTTAAGCTCCAAGTTTGGAAATGCGGAAACGGAGAAGAAAGACCCGTTGCGATGCATATGCGGAGTATTTCGGTGAAAAATTTACGCACGGCTGCGTAAGTCACTCTAGCGCAACAATCGAAATCAAATTCAATTAAAATAGATGATACCAAGACGAACTAAATCGGGATTAGATAGCGAGTCATCACCTCACACGTAGCTACTGTGCAAACCGTTCGAGGATTTTGCCTGGTTTTCAGCTTTTTAGCGCGTGTTTCCCCGCTTCCAGAAAGGTTCATAGCGATCCGGCCGGTGGGTCACATTCCATATATAGTATGGATCTCAAATGATCCCACGCTCCACACGGAATAATTCTTGCCTTCCCCAGCGGGATTAATTAATTCAGTCCATCCCTCAACACTTATTTGATGGCAGGCGATAGTGCTACTCCTACTTCGTCTAAACGAAACCCGGGTCATAGAGCTTGTGACGCATGTAGTTCCAGAAAGGTGAAATGCGACGGAAAACAAAACTGTGAACAATGTATCACCTTCAACCTGGAGTGCACCTATAGCCTGAAAATCCGGCAGGCAAGTCAACGGCGTAACAACAAGGGATCCGTATTGTCTAAATACAGGAAGACTGCTCATAGTGGTCCGTCACCGTCGGCGGAGCCGTATATGCAGGTGTATCCCGGGCCTGAGTTAACCCAGCTACCACCCCATCCACCACCACCGCCAACTACCGTTAACCCCGGCTCGCGTCAAGAGTTTCAAGCAATAAATAATGTATGCCTGATACCAAAGGATCCTGGATTGCCCGTATACGATAAGGCGTTCTTCGAGTCATTATTACCTACCTACATGGAGGATATATATCCGATGTTTCCTGTAATCACGCTGCACGAACTCCGCGAGTCTATCGCCCAGCTTGACGATAGAATGCACGCAGCTTTTGTCTATGCAATTGCTGCGGTAATTATCGGATACACGGGCATCCGCACCAGAGATTCCGGCGATCAGCGTGCACAGGTGAAGTACCTTTCAGAACAGTCCGTCGAGTTCCACGGCCCTATAAGGCCTGGAACCGAGATTGACCTTAAAATGGTAATGACGGATTGCTTGCTTTCGGGCTGTCTATTTGGCATAAGTGACGTGTCGACGGCATGGATATATCTACGCGAGGCGATAACCTTAGCCTTCATTATGGGACTGCATGATTCCAAGACTTTAATGGCACTGCCCTTGTCGGAACGATCGCGCAGACAGAGATTGTACTGGATGCTGTATATCCACGAGCGGTTCTTGGCCATCAACTACTACAGACCTGTGGGCATGTCACCTCTTGCCATGTTACCCGAGCATGACCCAGAAGTGCCTCGGTCGATTCAAGACGGGTTCATCCAGCTGGTTAAATTATTCAGTTCTATAGACTCCAGGTTCATTGATGCGCATCTGGACAGCTCCATGGTCATCTCTGATAGCTGGTTTGAGGAGAAGCAGCGCCAACTTACCTCGGCTGCTGAACTCGACAGTCTCACGGGAATGCAGAAAGTAGACGTGACGATAACACAGCAGTGGTTGCGCATGTTGGTGTGGCAGATGGCCGTGCGCCATTGGCTGCTAAACTCAAGCACATCCGGAGGAGCAATGCCTCTCAATTTCCCCGGTCAAGTCGCACGCAAGCTGCGTGTTCTGGTAACTAATTTTAGCAAAGAAATTCGATCGCACGGAACTGCCATTCTTCAGAAATTGTTCGAAATCGCAATGGGGATATCGGATGTGTTGACGCTGATACCGTCAGAATCCATTGAGGAAAACTCTGGCAGAATCGAGGACTTTTTCTGGATCGTCCGTTTCCTGCTTCAACAGCCTGCGGTGACTGCAGATCAGAAGGAAAAGCTGCAAAAGAATTTTGACACTATTCAGCATGCAACCGGAATCTCGTTGATGGCTAGTCCGGAAAGTCAATATCACAACGCATATACTTCGCCCAGTAACGCATCAGATCATAGCCAACCACCTGATGCTAATGACACCTGGTTGACACTCCACAAGTCAATGGTTGCGGGAGGGCAACCAGCGGCTCAGCACGAAGCTGACAACAGCGACGCAACCGAGTTCCGGTCCCTAGGTCCATTATCATGGATAGCAAGTCTTAACGAGATGTCTGGTACCTCTCGCGAACTTTTACATCATCTTGACTACCCGTTGCAATGACAGGGAGACTGTCGGGTCTTGTCCTTTATTTATTACAACTACGCCTAATTAATTAATTCTTTCTCCCTTAACGCTACGCTGTAACACTCCCTCGGTGAAGTAATCAGCCGGAATGAATATGCACTTAAATCGGCTTATTTCTGCACATTTCACTCAAAATATGATACACTATCTAACTCTATCAGTTTACTGATATTAAGGTTGTGCCGGAAGTCGGGACGGCCGGCGATCGCATCGGGGATCACAACGACAAAAGCGGAGGTATATAGATTCCGCGGGAGGAGACGTATATAAAGGACCTCCTCATCCCCCTTTCTTCTTATAAGTATACAATAAGAAAAAAAAAAAAAAGGAAGGAAAGAAAGACATAAACAGCAAAATAGAAAAATAATCAGAAAGGTAAAAATGACGCAAATAAAAACAACTTCTGAAAGCGATAGGGATATCGCCAAAATTATTGATGAAATTGATGCCTTGGACTCTGAGCTGAGAGAAATAAATCGAACTATCCATGATAATCCCCAATTAGCATTCCATGAAACCATCGCGCACGACACTATATGTGATTTCCTCGAGAAACACGGATACAAAGTCACCCGTCATGCTTATGGTCTTGACACAAGCTTTGAAGCCATCTACGGACAAGGGGGCAGAATGATCAACGTGAATGCTGAATACGATGCTTTGCCCGGTGGTGGACATATGTGTGGACATAATCTCATCGCAACTGTCGGCGTCTCCACGTTTCTTGCAATTGCAAAAGTTTTGGAGAAAACTGGAATTCCTGGAAGAGTTCAGTTACTAGGAACACCAGCGGAGGAGCAAGGTGGCGGGAAAGAACTCTTGATCCAGGCTGGCGCATACAAGAACTCCTGTGCTTCTCTCATGGCTCATCCGTGCGGAAAACTTGAAGAAGGAGTTACCAGTTACGCCAACAGTCGGGTTGTCGCATGTTATCATGATACATATGAATTCAAGGGAAAACCCGCTCATGCAGGCGCCTTCCCTTGGGAAGGCATCAATGCATTGGACGCCTTTGTAGCTCTGTACAACAATGTGTCATTGCTTAGGCAGCAGATCAAGCCGGATGAACGTATGCACGGCTGTCTACTCGAAGGTCCCAAGGTTGCCAACATCATCCCGGAATACACCAAGGTGGCATTCACTGTTAGATCAAGAACAATTGGTACTTTAGAGGACCTTCAAAAGCGGGTAGATAATTGTGCTGAAGCCGCAGCACTGGCTACTGGATGTAAACTGACCAAATCATCGGAGCCGCCGTATGCTGACTTGATCTGCCCGAAGGCTCTGGATGATCGTTACATTAAGCATCAGACATCACGTGGATTGAAAGTCGGTGACATTGCCTCTCTAAAAGCATCCACCGATCAGGGAAATGTTTCCCATGTTGTCCCGAGTATGCAGAGCGTCTTCTGTCTGTCTGAAGCCGGATCCAGTAACCCGCATCAAAAGGAGTTTGCTGAAGCAGCAGCAAAGGATTCCAGTCATAGAGAGGCGATTGCCGTTGCAAAGGCCTTAGCACAAGTGGGCTACGATGTTCTCAACGATGACGACTTTTACCAAGAAGTTAAGAAAACCTGGGAAAAGGACATTGAAGATAGCAAATAGATTCTCCTCACCTTGTCCTGCAAGAAATTGAACGTATGTATAAGTGTGTGGTCATTATTTCTATAAAAGGTCTAATTACATTATTTCTTCAAACTGTTGAGATAACGCTCTCTAACAAGAGCAGCCTCCTTCTTGTTTCTCTCAGCACGCTCCTTACTGTCGCGGGCACGTTCTTCCAAGAATTTGGCTCTTTCAGCTTTGAATTTCTTGAGATTTTCATCATGCTCCTTGTGCTTCTTTTGTTGAAGCTCAGTGAGGGATTCCAATGGTGGAGGATCCATCTTTGGAAGGTCGATTTGAAGCTTTCTTGGTAATCGCTCTTCCACTGGCTGAATGTCCAGTTTTGGTGCAGGAAGAGTTTGATACCAGTATGCAGTACTGGACCAGTCATCAGACAGGTGGTTGGAATGGCCATGCTCCAAAGTCACCTTGATCTTTTTGTTGAATCTGACAGGGTCAGTCATGTGCCAACGATAACTGATTTGAGTGTTTGGAACGTCATCTTCATGAACGATTGATCCACAGAATGGGAATGCATTCTTTTGCATCATCCAGCCCTGTCCGAGATAATCTTCAGATCCGGTTCCGTGGATGCTTGGAGGCCATTGAACGTCGAAGTCCTCGTCAACCCAGATGATGTCGTCACCCTCTCCCCACCAGGTTCCTTGACTGTGAATGACCGAAAGGTTGCAACCAATGTAGTTACCGGAGCCTTCAGTTTCGAGAACAACGTAGTTGTCCTTACATTCCTTGTTTGGAACGTCTTGCACGTATTTCGAGTTGGTTTGCAAGTTTGGACCCCATCCCTTGGTTGGGTTCTCACGTCTCCAGTGAGCATGGAAATATAGGGTGTCTTCTGGGTGTGGCTCTGGGTAGAGCTCGTAATCGACGTAGAAGTATTGAGTGTACGCGACGTCGTTTTGGTTCTCGATTTCAATTCTTGCTCTGGAGTTGAAAGGCATCTTCAAATAGCAGTTGAATGCTGCATCACCGCCGTATCTGTGTTGTTGAGATGGCTTGACGGAGACGGTGAATGGAAGGGATTGGAAGTTGGCAACCATACCATTTCCGACACAGAAAAAGTCACCAAGAGGAGCAACGACACTTGGGTTTTCTTGATCATCCCAGTACATACGGATGACGACCTTTCTGTAGAAATCTGGCTCCTTGACTTCCCAACCAAGTCCGAGCAATGGATCGATACCACCCATGCCAGTACCAGCGTCCTTGTGGGAAACAGGGCTTGGGCCTACGATCTTGGAACATGTCTGAACGAACCAGAGATGAGTAATGGCACCTGGTCCTTCTAGGTCCGCCACGTCAATTTTTTCACCTGGCTGAAGGATCCAGCTGTCAGCGTTGGCTCCGCTGTGGTCATAACTGGAAACTCTCGCAGAACGAGCTTGCTTTGTCTTTGTGAGGTTATTAATGAGATCTGCCTGCATTGTCAAAAGTTTTGAAGAAAGGGGGAGAAATAAAAAAGGCTTATTGCGGGGTCCCGTCTTTTATAGGGGGATAAATATAGACGTAACCAGGTTTCGTGGAAACCGTTTAATATAATCAATTACCCCGTACACGGAGGTCGGATTCCTACTCTCACCCTGTTTTTCCGGGTAGACCCCAAATCGGGTAATTCTGCCCGTCAATTCCGTAAGGCGAACCCGAATAGCGGGCCGAAATTCCATTTTAGGATAAGCGCAGATTTTCCCCAATGACTGGATGGCGGGGTAGCGGCAGATGTTAGCGGGGCAGATTTTGTCGTTTCCAGCTAAACGATATAGCCGAAGTTGTATCTGAGGGAAAGCTTAACCGTACTATATGGACCAGAGATAATAGCCTTCATGCCTAGTAGGACTAATCCAACAAAAATAAGCGAACAAAAAAGGACACTCGGAACTAACCGAGCAAAAAAATCTTTTCGAGACAACCGTTGGAAAATTCTGCACGCCCACCCACCCCACCTTGTCTCACCTCACCCACCCAATTCCGTTCGGGGTAGCCTTAGCTGATTGTTCATTTTTCGTGCATGAAGGAGGTTTATCCGTTACTACCCCACACCCATAAAGATCGACCAAGATCCTATTTAAAGGACCTTGCATCCCTGATCATCGGGGGGTTTTTTTTTACTAACACACGCTAACACATTATGTCTGCTGAAAAGGATCTTAATGAGCATGTCGAGGACCAGACCGGACTGGCTGAGGCCAAGATGGACTCGACAAAAGATGCTACTCGAATGCAAATCGAGGCTGAGCATGACTTGACGTTGAAACAAGCTCTTAAAACGTACTCGTGGGCAGTTTTTTGGTCCTTTGCTGTCTCTCTTACCGTCATTATGGACGGTTACTGCATCACTCTTGTCAATTCTTTCTTCGGGTTCCCACAATTTGTTGCCAAATACGGTACTGAGGTCGATGGTAGTGTTATCCTCACCTCAAATATGCAAACAGCCCTTACTGCATGTGCTGCTGCCGGGAATATTATTGGTGTTCTCGTCAGTGCCGAACTCACTGACCGACTGGGTCACATTCGAGTCATGCTTGGCTCCATGTGTTGTCTGATTGGAACTGTTTTTATGTTCGTTTTTGCACCAGACTTGGGTGTCTTGATCGGAGCTACCATTATCAACGGTATTCCTGCTGGTGTATTTTCGGTCATCGCTCCAGCTTACGCTTCTGAGGTCTGTCCAGTGGTGTTGCGAGGCTACCTCACCTCCTACACTAATCTGTGTTTCATTATTGGACAGCTGATCTCTCAGGGAGTTTTAAGGGGATGCTTAGGTATCCAGGGGGATAATTCCTTCAGAATCCCATTTTCCATCCAATGGGCATTCATTCCGGTCTGTGCACTTGCAATCTTCTTTGCACCAGACTCCCCATGGTGGCATGTTCGTCACAACAGAGAAGAGAAGGCAATCAAAATGTTCAAGCGATTGCGAAACAACACTGACGACGAATATGCCAATCAGGCTGTTGGGATGATGATTCACACTACTGAGTTGGAAAAGGAAGCACAGGATGGTGCCACCTATCTTGACTGTTTCAGAGGAATCGACTTGAGAAGAACTGAAATTAGTTGTTTCACTAACTTGTGCCAACCTATCACCCTAGGAAATATTATGGCCTACTGCTCCTATTTCTTTCAAACTGCCGGATTGCCAGTTAACCAAAGTTTTAATCTTTCGTGAGTACCACTTTTTTTTTTTTTTTTTTTTTTTTTTTTTTTTTTTTTTTTTTTTTTTTTTTTTTTTTTTT
>JAJLUR010000070.1:0-14620 GCA_030674225.1 Blastobotrys terrestris | reverse complement strand
GATTATTATTTTCTACATTGGTCGACGAGATATTTATCTGATTGGAATTGCCTCCGTTGGCTTCTTATTCCTCATTATGGGCTTCGTCGACCTTGCTCCCGCGAGTAATACTGCAGCCCCCTGGGCTGAGGCGATTCTGTTGTTGGTCATCGTTTTCATCTACGACATGTCCATTGGTCCGATCTGCTTCTCTCTTATTTCTGAAATGAGTGCTATGCGTCTCCGTGCCAAGACGGTGTCTCTCTCTCGTGGTAGCTTCCAGGCATGGGGTATCTTGAACGGTGGTATCTACCCTCTAATGATGAACACTAGTGCTGGTGACTGGAAGGGCAAGATTGGATTTTTCCAATTTGGCATGTGCATGATTTGTCTTCTTTGGGCTTTTTTCAGACTTCCTGAACCATCCGGAAGAACTTACGAAGAAATGGATATCATGTTTATGAAGAAGCTCCCTGCTAGAAAATTCAAATCATATGTTGTCGACATTGACAACGCTCACAGTCATTACCAGAAGGACGAAGAAAATATGAACTAGATTCGTGCATATGTATAGCTTAACCTGTAATTATAAATGTTTGGTGTTGGATGTGTTATGTTCTTCCTGTTGATTTATGCATTGGACGTAAAATCTAGCATTAAAAGCGTTTCAAAATAAACTAATTTATTGCAAGAACCCAAATTTCCGGAATGCTTATGCAGCTACACCTCCATTAGATTTCATTGGTTGCAGTTGTATGCATTCGCATACCTACGAAAGCTATTTTCTGTTTGCTAGCGGCAATTTATGTGTGATAAAGAGCATACTAGTGAACTAAACATCCAAATAATTCGGCAGAAGATTTACACTAAATGTGCAGAAAACTAACTACAATATGTGCAGACAGATTTTCAAGAAAAATGGATTCCAGTTACGTAGTCTTAAGAATAGTACCTCCGCAAAATGCTCTTCTCGAGTTTTTTTTTTTTTTTTTTTTTTTTGCAAGACAAAGGAGGCCGCCCGCAGGAGGATACGTTGATCCCGCGGTTGTACTGCCTCCGGCGGTTGCTTTTTTATCCGAAAGGGAGCAGTAAAAGTGGCATCACGAGGCGAACAATCTCCTTTGCTCCTGTTCTAGAAAAAAAAGCCCGGCCGCAGTGTATATATGGCACCCTGGATGGTGCTCCATCCGGGGCCGTCTTTTGTCCCCAAAAACTCCAGGTGACCCAGCATTTTTGCTAGTCTTTTATAGAAAAGATGTTTGACTGCAGGAATACATCGATCAATGGAATGTATTGTCTCCAGCAGGTTATTTCTTGCGCCTAAGCAAAGTCAAACGTACCTCTTCGAGGCGTCCAGTGCATGCTACGCATAATGACGAGCACTCTTGGAGCTCTGAAATGCAAAGGATAAAAACGGTTATCGCGATATCTTTGTTTTTATTTTGTGCAATCCATATGCATACATACAGTACCCTTTATTTTATCAACATGCATATACAATGCTAATTTACAGTCTCTTGTGCATCCTTTACATGGCATATGCAAATAAAAACAGGGCGCTATATGATACTCGCCCTGAATATACGTCTACACACCATATGGTGTCAAGAAGTATGCATATGCATATGTATAGTGACCTATTGTATTTTTTCTTATTCCATATAACTACTTGTTTTAATTTGGATATGCGATGAATTGAAAAACAAAAACAAAACAACCACAGCTACAGCACAAGTACGAATACGAATGAAATGGACTAATGAGCCCCTTGATACCGTACATGTGAATTTACCGTTTCCTATGCAATGCCATCCCATTCAAGAATCTATTTGGTCCGCTGACGACCTATGCGGACGGATCGACCCCGAGGCCACAAAACTGGCGGTCAACCCCGCTTCATACCACAAAAAATAAAATGAAGCCCCGCAACATTTCTTTTTTTCCCGCGGAGCTCAGCATCCCACTTTACTCCCGTTATTATTTCTAGGGGATAGTCGGCCCAGCATGCAAGTCTCTTCATACCATTTATCGGATGGCTCCGTATAATAGAAATCGCAGCAAAATAGCTTGTACGGCTTGTAGAGCCCGGAAATCCCGTTGCGATGGCGCAAAGCCGAAATGCTCGTTTTGTGAACAGAACGGCTGTGTTTGTAGATATGTGACCCCGCAGGGTCCTACCCTTGAAACCAACGTTGAGGCCATTCTCAACAAACTTTCTGCAATTGAAGACTACCTTGGAGTGGCAGCAGCAGCAGAGTCATCACCTGTAAGCGTGACCTCCGCCGTCTCACGCCGCTCGTCAAATCCTAATGAAGATCGTCCAAAGTTCCCGTCCTTAACAATCAAAGATAGCCAATTCTCCGAGATCATCTTCAATGCGCATTTCAACCTGTCAACGTACGCACGATCTCTGGAGTCTCAGCGCGGAATGGAGTCGCAAGGGAACGGATCTATCGCCATATTCCGGCACAGTCCTCATGAACTTGTTCAGTTATTCTTTCGCCATTCCTACAACTGGTATCCAATTTTAAATAAACGTGAACTATTCAACGACAAACTACCCCTTTTAAACAACACGGTACGGTCAGGGAATACAGAGTCGTTCTTGATTCTTATGGTCTTGGCAATCGGCGGATTGAATGCAAATGACCCCATCGGTGAATTACAGGCCCAGGAATTCCACACTCAGGCACTATCAATGCTCGGTTGCGTGATTGAGGAGCTATCCCTACGGTCTATCCAATGTCTCATTCTACTCAGCATGTTCTATGGACTCAAAGTTATGCCGACGAAGGCGCAAGAGTATGTCGTGATTGGATCTACAAAAATGCAAAACTTGATTGAGATCCGATCAGTAGAAAAACCAATAGACAAGCTTTCTGATGAGACATATGAGCTTGAAGAATATGAAACCAGGGCATTTTGGGCCCTTTTCATACTAGAGAGTGAATATGCTGGCACGTTACATATCGCAGATACAGGCATTTCTGCTTATGCCGGTAATATCAAATTTCCTTCTCTAATTGAAGAACCCTACAACTATCCAGGCTCCTCTCCGATGAACAATGATGACCCGGATCCACATTTTCTCTCGGAGATTGGAGTTCGGAAAATTATCGACCGAACGTGTTACACGTTTAATAACTCGGAATCCCTCACTACAAGTGGAACGTCCTTCGCGCCTATAGTCGCCAAAGAACTGCAGTCACAGCTTGATGAATGGTATTCGTGTCTCCCAGAGTCCATTAAGTTTGACAAGTATGAACGATCGTCGCCGACTAGTTTAGGACACTCTACTCGTGCTTTCATCAAGGGCCAGTATTTTGCTACAGTGGTTCTAATGTACTGGCCCTGTGTGATGGACATAATAATGTCTCGTGGCGATTATACCAACGAGGAGCATTTTGAGGCTTTTAAAATAGTCATAGACTCTTACATTCAGTTCATGTGGAGCGCAACCAGCGTCCGTCTCAACGAGTTGCCTCTGATATGGACTCATGCGGTAAGCATTTTTGCCATGACAGCCACTGTGATACGGATGAAACAGAGTGCCTCGTTTGCTTATGATCGGCCGGGAGAGCTGGATTCGGCCGTTCAATACGCTTTCACATTCCTCGAATCGGTCGCTTCTAGCAATAGTGTACGCTACTTTATCACAGTCTTGCGCGAGCTGTGTAATAACCAGCAGAGTCCACGGTAACTCCTGTTTTTTTAGCCTAGAAAAAACAATATCATATTTATTCATTAATTTTAAATTATTTCGATCGAGAAAACAATTTCTTCCATTTTGGCTTGTCGTTATTCTCTCTCAACTTCAATACATGCTCGTCATCTGCATATGGGTCAATGTCATACTTCGTAAACTCCCTCGCCGATACCTTATGGGCAAACAGGATATCTAACTCTTCATAGGTCCGTCCTTTGGTTTCAGGAAGACGGAAATACGACCAAATCCACCAAACAACAGACAGTCCTGCAGGGACAAAGGCTGATTTCCCTTTCCAGTTACCTTCAGTTGCATTCAACATGTAGGGCGATGCAGCAACAGACGCAATATAAAGAACATAAAAAGAGTTGCGGGCCATCGAGACTGTCTTGGCTCGGATACGGGTGGCTGAAATTTCACTAGGAAGCAAGTACCCGGTGGGTCCAATGGTTGAACTGTATGAGAGACTCCAAATAAGCAAAATAACAGCCTGAAGCCATTTAGCTGCAGAGGAATTTGAAAACGAGATAAATCCAACTAGGAAGTATTCAACTGCAACAATTCCAATACCCCAGAGATATAGAGTTCTTCTACCGAAATAAAATCCGTTCACCTGCCCCACAATGTTGGCAAAGAGGCCGATCGCTGTCTGTCCAATGTTCAAGGAATAAGAGCTCTTAACAGACACACCAGAGAGGGTAAAAAAATAGGTCATATATCCACTGGGGCCGAATTGCAGAGCAGCTTGCGCCAACCAAGCCATACAGGCAATCTCGGTCCGTCTTCTATCCACTCCTTGGAAACAGTCTCTATAACCTGTACCAGTGTCCATCTGCATTTCCAGTTCATTGGTGTGGACCATCATTGCTACCTGACTCTTGGAATCTACACCAAGTTTTGGATCAGATAACCTTTGTACTACCTTCTCAGCCTGTTCTAGTCTGCCCTTTCGAATCAACCACCAGGGAGATTCTGGAGCCATGAAAACTAGAATCATTAAAGGAATATTGAATCCCCATTGGATGGCAAATGGGATTTTGTATGACCACTTGGTAGTGTTCCCAGTAAATCCAAAAAGAGTGCCTGCTGAAATCAAATTACCAATAGCCCAACACATGTTCACGAACATTAGCAAGTAAGTTCTCAGAGATGCAGGTAAAACTTCACTACCGTAGGCAGCAGCCAAACCCGAGAACACGCCCCATCCTATACCACACAGAATCTCTCCGACCAACAATACTTCAATTGAAGGAGCGAAAAATGTAATAAAAATGAACCCGGTCAAAAGAGTGTATGCTCCTAAGAACAATCTACGGTAGCCAGTGTATTCAACAATAAAACCAGCCCCATAACCGCCTAAAATCATACCACCGTTTGCGGCAATGGAAATTCCTAGTTGCCATTGAGCTTGGATAGTATGCCCCCCGTCTGCAAGGGCAACGCCATATTTTTCCTGGAATGACGGGAAAGCATAAAGAGCATTGATCAGATTGAAGTCATAACCTTCCATAACGCAACTCATCGAAATACATGCAGACCAAAACACAGCTCTACGATAGACTTTAATGTTCTGCCACAATGACAGCGCGTGTTCTTGATTCGTAGCTTCCTTAGCATCTTCGACATGATAGCCCATTGAACCCTTCATGTCTTCGACATTTTCGCTACTCATTTTTTCCTCCATAATGTTAATACAGATAGCCCCAGTGGGTAAATGTCTTTTCAAGTATCAATTTGAATTAGAGAAAAAATATAGATCTGCACCAGGACTTTTATAGTCAGAGTCCAAAAGAAAAATAAAATAGAGATTCTGGGCTAATGATCTGGGGACCCCGCAAAAAAAAATCATCCCGTTCTTCGACCCCACATCCGGGTGAGATTTTCCTATTTACATTTCTCTTCGATCTGAGACTTTGCACCCGTTTCAAGGTCTCGGGGACCGTCGGGAATGGCCACCTTATGTGTATGTTTCGGGGGTAGTCGGGCCCTAACGTCCTTGCAGGAGTGCGGCGATCATTTAGTTCATAGTATGTGCGTCCCCACACAACTTAGTACTATACAGTCGGGGGCTGTTGGGCCGACCAGTTGATGGCGTCAGTTTGCAGATTCACATCCCACATGGCTAGCTAGGGGTCACGTACCTTTTTTTTTTTTTTTGTTTTTGCTGTAACTGATTCATGTTTCGCGGGTAGTAGCCGTGGATGACGGAAACCGGTATCCTCTATTACATTCCGGGGATGCTCGGTGCGATCCCACAAAGACTGAGGAAGTTGCAGGAGTCCGAGACGATCAATTCGAGTCCCCAGAAATTTGGTTATATAAATGGGCACAGTCGGATACAAACTGTCATAAGTCCAACAAAAACAAGAAAACAATTAGTACTATGACTGTTCAGAACAAGTTTTCTCATTCTTTATACTACCAACCTAAAGGGTATTGGGTTGGAGACATCATGCCATATGGCAAAGATGGAACTTTCTACCTCTACGACCAAAGAGACGACCGTCGTGAAGGTCCAATTACCGCGCCGTTTGGATGGTCCCTCGCAACTACTAAGGATTTTGTTCACTACAAAGACCACGGCGACTCAATTAAAAAGGGTACTGACGAAGACGTCGACCAATTCATTTACGCTGGCTCTGTCTTTGAGGCCGAAGGTAAGGTCCATTCCTTTTACACTGGCCACAACAGAATCTGGGAGCATCAAGGAAAGACTTCGCAGGTTCTTTTGCATGCTTATAGCGAGGACTTCGAGAACTGGACCAAATCGGATGAACTCGTAGCTCTTGTTCCGCAAAAGGGATACGACAACTCTGACTGGCGTGATCCATGGGTGATCTGGAATGATGAAAAGGACGAGTATCTTTTGATTCTGGGAACCCGGCTTGAGGGACCAAAGACTCGTCAAACTGGTAGGGTTGTCCACTTCACTTCCAAAAATTTGAAGGACTGGACCTTCAAAGGAGATTTCTGGGTCTCAGATAGGTTCACTGCCATTGAGATGCCTGACATTTTCAAAATCGGTGAGTGGTGGTACTTGGTATACACTGAGTACAGTGAACTCAGCAAGACCAGATATGTTATGAGCAAGTCTCTTGACGGTCCATGGATTACTCCAGCTGACGATGCATTCGATGGAAGGGCTTATTATGCCGCAAGAACCGCTTTTGACGGTGAAAGAAGAGTTTTGTTCGGATGGGTCGCAACTAGAGAGGATGAAGACGACATGAAGCCATTCCAGTGGGCTGGTGCTTACGTCCCACATGAGGTCTACCAGAAACCAGACAACACTCTTGGTGTGAAGGTTGTTGACAGCCTTTGGAATTCATTTGCATCTCCATCTTCCCTGGCACCGGTGGAGATTTCATCCAAACACGGTCGCAAGGAGACTCAGGTGTTGGAAAACACAGCTGACACTTTCAAGTTTGAAGCTACTGTTTCCTTCACCCCTGAAACACGCGACTTCTCCTTAAGGGTCCGTAAGAACAAGGATACTGACGATTCGTACCAGTTCTTGTTTTCACTGGTCGACAAGCAGCTCAGATTTGACACCAACCCTAACTTCCCATGGTTCAGAATGCTCGACAAAGGCTGTGACCGCCCTCTCAATCTCGAACCAAACACCGAATATAACATCAAGTTGGTCGCTGATGGATCAATTCTTACTCTCTACATCAATGGCTCTGCCCTCAATGTTAGAGCATACACCCCATTCGGAAAAGGACTTACTGTTGCCGCTAGTGATGGTGTCGTAAAGTTCAAAGACATCCAATATTCTGATAGTCTGAAGAACCCACCTGTTCGTTGGTGATTATTTTTTACCATGATTATAGTTAATAAGTTTGTTAACAGTAAATAAAGATATGATTTCTGAACAGCAAGAAACAGCCCTGCTGGCTGCCTTCTTTTCCACACAAGTAAAAGCGCTGGAGCCACGCACGGCTGCCTTTTTGCTCTTTTTCGGAGAAGAATAAATCCGCCAAGGGCATTACTTTGTATGAACAGTGTTAAATATGGGCAGCTGTTACGCCTTGTATGACCTGTTACAACAACTCCTGCGGGTTTGATGAACCGCCGTATGCCTTAGGTATATCTCATGCTTTTTCCTAGCTGGTCGACAGGACCAATGAGATTATGCAAACGCAACCGTAGTGATCATGGATATGTTGTTATCAACTACTATAGAGCTCGTGTTCCAATGAAAAAAATTTAGCTATACCGGAGATCAGCAAGTACCCAATTCCAAGAACTGCAGGTGGTGCAAAACGAGAACGCAGAACTCGTTGAAGCAAATAATAAAAACATGACCCAGCCAATATCTAAATAAATTGTTAAAAATTGAACAAGTTTAAGTTACGGGGAGCCTCAAAAATTATGGAGCTGAAACAACCTTTGTGGGGAAAAGTACAAACCTACTGAGGAGAGCCCATTGGAATGATTTGGAAACAGAATGCTTATGGAAAAGAACAGCTCTCTTGTGGTGGAAAACATAAAATCCAACTGAATAACGTGGCTAAATGCCGGACGAATTATAAGGGTGAGTTAGCTAACTTTGGAAAGACCAATGCAGAGCGGCGTCAGGGAAAAAACAGATGAAAAATAAAAAGACGAACGTAGATGTTTGATTGACCACTTCCATTGGAGGCAAAGTAGAGAGGGTCAAAACCACGTTTGGTTATCTAAAACAGCTACCTGTTCGTTACGAAACTGAGGCAGATGAATCACTTGTGAGAAAAAGAGATGGATTTTTGGATTGGAAATAATCAAACTTCATGTGAAGAACGAAATCATTCAAAAAGAGAACTAACAGAAAAACCTGAGCAGCATAAGAGTACTAACGGGATATATCCAATTGTCAAGCACAATTAAGCGAACCGCAAAGCCCACGTAATTTCACTTGAAAGGAGCATTGCTCTTTCACGAGAACGAAAGCAAACCCAAACAGACACTAGTACTGTCAGAGACCGAGAACTAGTAAATACACAAAGAGAACCATGGCTTAGTTCGATCGATCAATCAATGTTTCAGCACGGAAAATGAGTGCTGAAACTAAGCCTCCCGACAATCACCTTCCGAATGAATGAGAAATACCCACATAAATCACGGAAATTGCCCTTAACTATTACACTGCAAAATTCACGGCCCCGTTTGTCTTCACGTTCTCATACATAAACAAGGATCATCTCGAGACCCTGGCATAGAGAGACCCTTTAAGCCCAGTCGGCCCGAAAATGCCGAGTATCTAGGTTTTGCTGATAACTATTGTGGAGAAGAGCGAAAGAGAAGGCTCTACGATTGTGGATTAATAAAAACTTCCACGGGTTATCTAGTATTGTACAGCTCCAAGTAAATTTTTGTGCACGATGAACGCTGTCCGTAATATCTCGTGTAATACCATTTTCATTAATACCCTATCAAAAGTGCACGGGATTATTTAGTGCTTATATTCCTGTTGGGAGGACTATACTCCGAGATTTCATTTCGATCCCACAATGACTAGCACTATTCCGGACGATGATAAAGTGGTGATTTTCTTCGATATAGATAACACACTGTATAGTAAAAAGGCCAAGGTCCATGAGCTTATGCAGGTGTATATTCATCGGTTCTTTGTCACTCATTTGGATCTCGATGACGAGAGTGCGGAAAACCTCCATCAACATTATTATAAAGACTTCGGGTTGGCTATAGAGGGCCTTGTACGATTCAATCAAGTGAATGCATTAGACTACAATAGAGAGGTTGATGACGCGCTGCCGTTACAGGACATTCTCAAACCAGATCAAAAATTGCGGGAGTTGCTCCTATCTATAGACAAGACCAAAGTAGAAAAGGTGTGGCTGTTCACCAATGCCTATAAGAACCATGCCAAGAGAGTGGTCAGACTGCTAGGAATTGATGACTTGTTCGACGGACTGACGTTTTGTGATTATGCGAACCCACCTCTTTTATGCAAGCCCAAGACTGAAATGTTTGAAAAAGCTTTGAGAGATGCTGGTGCAAAGGACAAATCTAAGGTTGTTTATATTGATGATAGTGCCTTGAATATTAAAGCTTCCAAAAAGCTAGGATGGGGCGTAAATGTATATTTCCACGAAGAGGGAGCAGAGGGTGTCCCCAATTACACCGGTGATAAATCAGTTGGCGATCACACAATCACAACTCTTTATGATCTGCCCAAAATCCTGCCACATTTGTTTAAACAGCCTCAGGGTCAATGATAATGTTTGTGTAGTAAATAAGTCATATTATGTCATTATTATTATTACTCTATTATGATGCTGTTTTGAGCTTCAGCTTCAACTTTTTAGCCTTCTTATCACCTGCTGGCTTGAGTGATATCTTGGGCAACTTCTTCACATTTCCACCACCGTTAGCAGCACTACCATCCTCAGTTGGAATTTGGATCTTCAAGCGTCCCTCCCGCTTGATAACTACTTTACCTTCGCTGAGGTTCTTTGCAACGAGTCGTTTCGGTCGAGGAGTGGGTAGTGTAACAACAAAGCTATCTCTGGAGGGATAGAGCACTTCAGCGATGTCCAATAGAACCCTCTTTTGCACGATCCCATAATGATCGTTATCCTTGATATTTGACCAAATTTCATCTTTCAAATATGGCTGCGCGTCAA
Source organism: Blastobotrys terrestris (assembly GCA_030674225.1). Classification (NCBI taxonomy): domain Eukaryota; kingdom Fungi; phylum Ascomycota; class Dipodascomycetes; order Dipodascales; family Trichomonascaceae; genus Blastobotrys; species Blastobotrys terrestris. The sequence continues at coordinate 4,306 of JAJLUR010000070.1, read as the reverse complement.
ACTTTTTCCGCAGAAGTTCTATTGCCCCCTCAATGGACTCTCTTGCTAAAGCTTCTCTCCTAGTGTTCTCAGTCCCGGAGTTCGCGCCTTCTAGAACCATCATACTACTACCATTGCCATTGGTTGCCGTTTTTTCATTTTTGTTGCTCGCCTTTTTCCCTTCACCTTTCAATGCAATCAAGCCAATGACCTCACGGAGACTGCCGACAAGTTTGTTTCTGATGTAACAAGAGTTGTCATGTGCAGCCGTTACAAACACGTAATGCAGTAATGGTTTGACGTTAGTTCCACCAAGAGATAACATACCCTTAAAGGATTCCAACCTGACATTATTATTATTCCCTCTGCGGGTATAATAAATGAGTTCGTCAAATTTCACGGGAATATACCCTTCTCTGACTAGAGATAATTTCTGCTCTATTGCAGTAACAGTGATCTTGTTGTGTAATGAGGGAATCCAACCGTCCATTCTACATGCGCGGTCAATTTCTTCAACTGCCTTGTTCACAAAAGTCTTAATTTCAGGGTTATCCTCGTCGTAGAAGACTCCTTCAACCCGTTTCAGAGAGTTTACCAGGGCAGTAATCAGCTGACAGATATAATAGCAGTCTGAATATTCATTGCTCGAGTTTTCATTGTACCGTAATAGATCCAATAAAAAGTTTTTAACATCTAACGGACAATTCCCGGATTGGTCTCTGATGCTAGATAACGCCATTGGAATGGATTTTTGTATGAAGTATGAAGTAAAGTCAGCAAAATTATTTGCTCGAGGAATCGTAGATCCGTCGAAACAATACATCGCCTGGAAGGCCTTCATGAGGTGGAATTTTCCAATAAACTCTGTACTTTCAGAAGCACATTTAGCGAGCGCTTGAGCAGCCTCCACTCGGATTCCGTAATAATATCTCTTGTCCATCACAGTTTTGATCAACAACGAAGAGTATAATTTTGATGGCTTCTGCATTGCAAAATACTGGACGGCATCATATTGCGCTACCACGTCCCGATCTTGCTGCAACTGTGATGAGAACATATAATCCGGCTGGTTGATGTACAATTTGCATATCCACTCAAAATCGGAATCAACTCTAATCCATTCAAACGCTTCATTGACCATTCTATCCTCTTCCTCCTTTGACCAATCCGTCAATTTCCATTCGGCAGCCTCCTTGTCAGATTGTAAGATGTTACCAAGCGAGTGTAGTAAAACACCATCAAGTTCACCACCGGTTTCTTCTTGGTCCAGATTTGAATAATCCATTGTTTCGCCAGCCTGGGCACCATTGTTTTTCTTGGTTCTTTTCAACCGTTTATATTTGGTGTTGTATTGAATGTCCAATTTGGTAAAGTTTTCTTTAAGGTCCACAACATGTTCATAGGGAGTACCATCAGCTTCATGGATTCGAATGGTCATGGGGCCCGTGAAGATTGGCTGGACAGGGTATTCAGAAGGCCTATGCAACGATTCCACAGCATCTTGAACGAAAGTTTTTTCATTCAAAGTGCGGTTGGAGATTTCTGCGTTTTGCACCTGCCGAATGCCCATTTCAACAAACATACGCTTCTTATTGAATCTTTGCGTTACGCGGAAAATTGGATATCCCGACCCATAGACCCATTGATCGAAAAAAGAGTCGAGCCTATTATGGCTCACCCTTTCACATAGACGAATAAATTGCGATGTGCTGAGACAAGAGTTGCTCAAGTCTCCAGACATTGCCTGCAAAAAGAGTTTTGGCAGGACCCGAGAAAGCCCCAGAGATCTATCAGTCTTGGTCATCCTTCTGTCTAGAATAAATAACACCACTGGAGCCTTCAATTGGATGAAATCTAGGTCATCTTCTGTGATAGGGAAGTTGAACACAGGGGCTGCCAATGGAGGCTTGTTTATATCACGTTCACAAATCTCCTCTGCCTGTTTTTTAAGGCGAAACCGATACTCATTGTTACCAAATAATTTGCGCATGAAACATTGAGACATGTAACGGGATATACCCAAGGTAACCCACATGTCTTTCCATACTTTCGGTACAATATTCACGCCTACCCATTGAGAAGACAATGCAACTGTTAAGACTTCCGTATTTGTAAATAGAGGCTCAATGATTTGGGGAGGAAAGAGCAGAGTCTCGCTGCAAATTGAAAGCGCCGTTGAAGAAGCAACGTCAAATTGTGCATCGTCGACAAAGCACAATGAATATGTTGAAAATGGATACGATCCATACTCCCGAGAAAAAAATTCCATCGCTTTGAACAAAAAAATGCAAGTGTTAAGAGCGTTCTCGGCAACATGGGGGAAAGTATACACGGAGATTGGGATGGATGAGGATGAAGATCCTGAGGAAGAATCGTTTCGTTTGTCGTCCATTTCATCCTCATTATCGTGAAGACTGTTAATAGGAGTTTGAACAAATGCACCGACCGAGAAGCCTATGTGATGTGCTGACACTGGGGTAAACACATCAAAAGAGACCACCTTTTTACTATTATCGAAAGGATGTGCCACCTAAAAAAGAAAAAAAAAAGTTAGTACATATATAGCACTCTGTATATCTGATGTCGTTCTGAACTTACCTCAGAGGCAATTGAGCTGTTGGATACCACCACAATGTCTCGATTCAACTCTTCTAATTCACTATCAGACAAACTCAATTCTTCGTCAATCTTGTCGTCTGCATCAGCCATTTCCACGTCATTATCATTATCTTTGCGCTCCGTATTGATCGGCTTCGGATTGCCAACGTCTCGCACGGTGCGTGGGACTGAGATTTCAATCTGCCATGTACAGGGATCCCACAACCCATCAACGCAGGGCAACCAACTACTAGTGGAGGCACCCAGGGGAGACTGGGTGGTGTATGCATGCCAATAGGGTTTTTTGACCATACTTTCCAAGCCACCAACAAAGTTTATGCCTGTGTTTGGCTTGCGTAGGCTAAAATCAATCTTAATTGTAATCGGGGCGTATGCACTCATATAGCCAGAGGCGCCTACCATCATTGAATCGGACGAAGACGGATCCTGGGGAGTCAATTTGAAGCCTTTGGGGAATTGAATAAATAATTCGCCGGGCAACCGCTCTTGCGTCAGCGGTTCAATCTGCTCTCTGTATTGGTGATGCTGGTTGACTGTTGAATCCTGGAACATCTTGGCAGAGCCCAGCACATCTTCTCTATAATAGCTCGATGTTTTTTTATCGTTAATCGTCACTCCGTAAACCTGACATTGCCGACAATCCAGTCGGATCTGTTTCAAGAACGGATCTGTTGGTACAATCGTCAACTCCGTCCACCCCTCAAGGGACCAATCGCACAGATTTACGTCTATGGAGACCTTTTGGTGCGCCACTTGAAACCCTCTATCCAACGGATTCTGCGGCTGCGGTTGCTGCTGCTGCTGCTGCTGTTGTTGTTGTTGAGCTTGATCTGACATGATGGTGATAATTTTTCAGACACGCAAACTTGCTCTCTCTTTCATCAGCACCCTCACGCAGGCTCACCGGATATGTGCAACAGGATGTATCACCAAAGGCAACTGAATAAATAAATAGAAATAATCAAACAGCGGAACCCTTGTTTCTTTTCGTTTGTTCCTTTTTTTTTTTTTTCTTTCTCTATGATGTTGATAGGTAATTAGCAAAATCCATCTTCACTGCGCGCGTTTGGACGCGTACAACTCCCAAGACAAGACAACAGATCCGGCCATTAGCTTTCCTAACTGAGACCACCTAAACATCGAACTGGTGTGCTGGAGGACGCTATTTGCTGGACCACCAGTTAGGCTCAGGAAACTGTGATATAACCCACGGAGTCATCCTCGAAGAGGCAGCTGTAGACCAACCGATAAGCGGAATGGCTATGCACATGCTTTCTCCATCCAAAGTTTTATGTAATGTGTATGTTACCTACGAAGTAAGTAAACCCAATGCATGCTACGCAAGCCATTGGCTCGCGGAGGCCAAGTGAACACTCGGAGATATGCATTAGCTAGCAGAGCTACTACATTTTTTACTGACGGAGGCGTATTGCCCTGCGGGCGGCCTTCTTTTCTAGAAAAGAAGCAAAAGCACTATCTGCACAGGGCTGGATCCTCGGGGAGGCGCATTGCCTCGCAGAGCTACCTTTTTTGCTTCTTTTCGGAGAAAAAAGAAGCCGCCGGAGGCTACGTATTGCCCTGCGGGCGGCCTTCTTTTCTAGAAAAGAAGCAAAAGCACTATCTGCACGGAGCTGAACCCTCGGGCAGACACAATGCCTCGCAGAGCTACCTTTTTTGCTTCTTTTCGGAGAAAAAAGAAGCCGCCGGA
>JAJLUR010000069.1:11988-57764 GCA_030674225.1 Blastobotrys terrestris | reverse complement strand
ACATCGATGAGACTAGTGCTTTTGCTTCTTCTCCCGCAGGACAATTGCTGAGGCAGGTCACGTGGGTGCTGTGAAACTGAAGGGCTGACGAAGAACCCACAAAACACCCTGATGCTACGTCGACAAGTCAGGTGGGTACTGTGAAGCTGGAGGGCTTCCCAAGGACCGACAAAGCTCCCCGGTGCTACGTCGATGAGACTAGTGCTTTTGCTTCTTTTCTAGAAAAGAAGGCCTCCCGCAGGGCAATTGCTCTGTGTTGTAGTAGGTCACGTGGGTGCTGTGAAAGTGAAGGCTGACGAGGAACCGACAAAGCTCCCCGGAGCTACGTCGATGAGACCAGTGCTTTTGCTTCTTTTCTAGAAAAGAATGCCGTCCGCAGGGCAATTGCTCTGTGGTGTAGTAGGTCACGTGGGTGCTGTGAAACTGGGGGACTTACGAAGGACCGACAAAGCTCCCCGGAGCTACGTCGATGAGACCAGTGCTTTTGCTTCTTTTCTAGAAAAGAAGGCCGCCCGCAGGGCAATGTGCAGCCTCCGGCGGCTTCTTTTTTCTCCGAAAAGAAGCAAAAAAGGTAGCTCTGCGAGGCAATTCCCAGTGCTTTTGCTTCTTTTCTAGAAAAGAAGGCTGCCCGCAGGGCATATACCTACCTCGTTGGTCACGTGGGTGCTGTGAAACTGGAGGACTGACGAAGGACCGACAAAGCTCCCCGGTGCTACGTCGATGAGACCAGTGCTTTTGCTTCTTTTCTGGAAAAGAAGGCCGCCCGCAGGGCAATTGCTCTGTGCTGTAGTAGGTCACGTGGGTGCTGTGAAACTGGAGGACTGACGAAAGGAACCCTATTGCCCTGGGTGCTCCAGACTGTGTTTAGCTTTATATATAGTTCTCACGTAAATTTGTTCGTGGACTGACTAGTCAGTTTGAATAACGACTCAATTCGTCGAACGAGATTCCGTTCTATGAAACACTCCCATTGCCAGGTAAACCATCTCTCTAGCAATAAGAGTCTGTTGCGCACAATTATCGGTCGTGTTTGGCTTCTACTTAATTCGTTCCTAACGCCAGACAGGACTGGGGGAGCTTAACTGTACTCTCGACGTCTTCCTTATACCTCAGGAGGTTCTGTCATCCATGGAATCTGGAGCATATTCTCTAATTTCCTCTTCTGCCTTCTCACTCAAGCAGTCTTCCTTCAAGTGTCTGGTCCGCTACTACGGTTGTTCTATTTTTTTTGACAAGCATTATGCTCGTATCAATGCATTGCCAGCTGGACACTGGATGAATCTGCCTACTACCGCAGTAGCACAACTCATCCCTGAGAGTCTTATCTCAATTGGCTCCCTCGTTATTTCGTTGTCTTTAGTCTGGGATTCGAGAATGGACTTTTCTGGCCCCAGATTCACTTCCTGTGCTCTAATTTGCTTTCTTTTCTTCACCGAAAGCGGTGTATTTCCATCTCTGATTCCCTCGCTTCAATGTCTCCGTGGTAACTGATAGGAAAACACTAACGAGACCTCCACTCCCCAGTGGCCAGGAATACTCTTCAAAGACTTCGTGTAGACACAGAACTGTGCTCATTCAACTTACAGAGCACAGGCATATTGCTCTTGTCGCTTGCACGAATCATTGTATTCGTGAAAGCACCCTGATTCTACATCCATGAGTGCAGTGGTTATTCTCAGGTCGTGGTTTTGGTTGACAGTATTCGACCGTCTTTGTATCTTGTACATTGAAGATGACAATTCGGGTCCATGCCATATCTCTAGCATCGGTAATAAAGAACTTTCTGAGAGCAGAACCTGGGACTCTTTTAAACACTACCGGGGACAATTACATAGGGGCTTTTGTTTCTGGTTTCGTCTATATTCGTTTTAAACAATGGCTTTTCATCATGATGGATTCCCCAAAAATTTTACCATTTGCCGTGGTAAAGCTTTTTCTTTTTTTCACTGTATTCCCTGAGCGAGAATGTACCCTGCTTTATCGCCACGACCAATCTGGAGTGACCGGTGAACAGTAAAGCATATGAGCAACGAATCAACCAAATATCAAAATCAATAACACTGTTTAACGACAATTGGCTGAAGACTGTAATAATTACAACGCTATTAATATCACAGCTGTTTCAGCACGCTGCTATGCCTGTTAACAAGTAAACTACGGCACAAGGGAACGCGCCAGTGCTTTTGCTTCTTTTCTAGAAAAGAAGGCTGCCCGCAGGGCAATTCTTAAGATGTGCTTTTTTGTTTTTTTTTTCAGAAAACAACGTCGTCTTATTCCTTCAGACGGACGTGGACCAGACTCAACCAAGAGATGCAAGAGATTCGGTCATCAATTAATTTTCTAAATACAGATTTTCATTAAATTACCAAGATACTTAACGACGAGCAGGGGTTGGTTGAGCCTTCTTTGGCTTTTCGGATCTGGCAAGAGCAGAGGCCTTGAGGACAGCATCCTTTCTGAGGTCGTCACGGTAGCCAGCAGCAGCCTTGGAGACAGCAGCAGCGACTCTTCGGCCAGAAGCGTGCTTCTTGAAGGTGGTGACGGAAACAGCCTTGGATGGCTTGTTGGCGTACTTTGGGTTCTTGGTCAAGAGTTGGATGTTGCCGTCGGCGTTTCTGTTGACACCAATAGCCTTTTCGTTAATCAAACCAGCTTGAGAGAAGGAGTTCTTGCCAGAGACGTTCAAAGGATCGGTGGAGATTTGAAGACCACCAGCTTCCCGTCTCTTGACGATGTGTGCGTTTTGGCTACGGGTGATAGCCCAGAGAAGATCACTAGAAATTGCTCGTTAGCACACCTCGCTCGGGTGCAAATGTTCGTGTCAATATTTACCTAGAAACGGAGGCCATTGTGCTGTAATTCGATTAGTTAACGGTTAGGTGTGAGTGAAATATTCGATTGGGACCTTCTCACACTCTCCCTCACGTCTCCACTGCCCGATGTTGCAGCGAGTGCGGCGCGCTTCCTATTTGGGAAGAACGCAGTCACACGCCATGAAATTATTTTTAGGGTTGCGCCCTAACTCCTAAATCAGGACTGCAGCACATCCTCGAAGCTCAAGACTAAGCTCAAGTGTTGCCCTGCGGGCAGCCTTCTTTTCTAGAAAAGAAGCAAAAAAGCACTGGAGCGGCTGTGAGCATACACCATGAGTTAAGCGCCTCGTAGGGCTACCGTTTCTGCTTCTTTTTGGAGAAAAAAGAAGCCGCCACAGGCTACGTGGGCCTCGCAGAGCTGTAGTTCCAGCAGACTACGTGCGGATATGCGGAGAAATGGAGGATCACGTCCGGTACATAATACATCATAGATTTAATCATAAAGGCACGCTGACTATGAGGAATGCTGCAATTTGATGGCAATAAGCATTATTAAAAATATTAAGTGGTATTAAATTAGTACATTACATAGAGGGGATCGGAATTATTTATCAAGAGATTGCATTTGTACGAGTTCATAATATTTGCCCTTTCTCGCAATCAGTTGGGAATGAGTACCTGCCTCGCAAATCTTACCAGCATCAAACACGTAAATAATATCAGCGTTCTGGATGGTAGAAAGACGATGTGCGACAGCAATGGTCGTTCGTCCTTTGGCCGCCTCATCTAGCGCGGTTTGGACAACCTTTTCAGACTCACTGTCAAGTGCAGAGGTGGCTTCGTCCAAAAGTAAAACCTTTGGATCTCTAATCAAAGCCCTTGCAATCGCAACTCTTTGCTTTTGACCGCCAGAGAGCAGGCCTCCCTTGGAGCCGCAAAACGTATCATACCCATCAGGCAGTGACATGACAAAATCGTGAATGTTGGCCTTTTTGGCAGCAGCGTACATTCGCTCGTCCGACACTTCTTGATCATTAGTGCCAAGCAAGATGTTTTCACGAATCGAACCGGAATACAAAACTGGTTCCTGTTGAACCAACGCAACTTGGTTTCTATAGCTGTTGATATTCATTTGAGAAATGTCCTGTCCATCCAATGTGACAATGCCCGACAATGGATCATAAAATCTTTCGGTCAGTTGAATTGTCGTACTCTTGCCGCAACCCGAAGAACCAACCAGTGCAACATACTGACCTTTGTTGATCTTAAGGTTTAATCCCCTCAAAACGGGAACGTTTGGTCTAGTTGGATATCTGAAATGCACATCCTTGAACTCAATGTTGCCTTGAACGGTGTCATCCTCCAATCTGCTGCCTTCCTTCGACCAGGTATCAATCTTAGGAGTAACATCAAGGATCTTGGCAATATTGACAGCAGCCTGTTTGGCCTTGCCCATATCTGGGGAAAACGAAAACACCGAACCGGCAGATTGCGCACCAAAAACAACACAGGAGAATGCAACGAAGAATTGGAATGGTGAAGACCTGCCATCCTTCAACAAGGTTGAGCCATACCAGAACCCGAGACCCATTACCCACGGAGTCAGACCTTGAGAAAGACCATACAACAAGGCCGATCTAGCAATAGCAGGCCTGGATGCATTGACTTGTCCTTCAACTCGGTTCCGATAGGTTGCCCAAACACCACGTTCACGCGTCAATGAGGCGACAGTTCTGATGGCAGAAATACTCTCACACGCATACGACCCAGAGTCTTCATAAACTTTCTTGGCACGTTCTTGAAGTTGAGCCAGAACCCAAAATCTTGCAAACCCACAACCAACCAAAACTGGGACGGTGGCAGTACAAACCAAACCAAGTCTCCAGTTGAAAGCAATGGCAACAATAATACCAGCAATGACAGTAACAATCGACTGAAGAATTTGGCCCAAAGTAGCACCACCCAACCCTTCGACTGCCTGCGCATCCTTCGCAAGTGTAGAGGTCAACGCACCCGTTGTGTTCTCATCCTTGTCAAAGAAGGCAACGTCCATTCTGAGATACTGCTTGAAAACGTGCAAACGAATCTGTCTGACCAGTTTTTCCGAGGCAAACGAAAGATTACCAATCATTGCGTTGTAGCAGAAGAAGAGGATGATGCCCACCATGAAGAAATAGCCGGTAAACACGTTGATTTCGTGTCTCATGTGGCCATAAAATTGTGGTGGAACCATCAACGCGTTGATGACCTTCGCAAAAAGGATACTGAGAGCTGGATAACCAAACCCGCAAAACAGGGCGAAGATGCTGCCAATGATCATGTTCCATTTTTCCTTCTTGTTGAACCGATAGAGCTAAAGGGAGTTGTTAGTAAAAATAGAGAAAACACAGAAAGGAACAAAACAAAATGGACTCACCATTCTAACCAGATACACAATTGATCTCTTTTGAGACTTTTCGCCATCGATTTGTTGCGATTCAAGAACTTGACTCGAGACGGACTTTTGAGTGCCCGTCTTTTGTAGCGGCGCCTCATCTTCTTCCAAAACAAATGCCTTTGGCGTATTCGTGCCATCTTCATCAGATTCTTCCGTGCCGTTTTCAGCCGAGGTGGAGTTTAGACTTTGAGCTTCGACCAATCGTGCGTATGCGCCTCCCTTCTCCACCAATTCGAAGTGGGTACCCATTTCAACGATCTCGCCTCGAGACATGACGACAATCTTGTCAGCGTCCTTGATTGTGGACAGACGATGGGCAATGACGATGGTGGTACGACCTTGGGCGGCCTTATCAAGGGCATCTTGGACAATGCCTTCAGACTTTGTGTCCAACGCCGAGGTGGCTTCGTCTAAAAGCAAAATCTTTGGTTGCGAGATGATGGCTCGTGCGATGGCAATACGTTGCTTTTGACCGCCCGACATCAAGAAGCCTCTTTCACCGACATTGGTGTCTAATCCTTCTGTCATGTTTTGGATAAAGTCCCACGCATTGGCCTGCTTGCATGCCTCCACGACCAACTCGCGCTTCTTCTCTTCACTGGCATCTTCGTGTTCGGTTCCGATGAGACCGTAGCAGATGTTTTCATAGATTGACACGGCAAAAAGGGTAGGTTCTTGAGACACCAACGCAACCTGTTGTCTAAGGCTCTTCACGTTGAGATCGCGGACATCATGGCCGTCGACGGTGACGGAGCCTCTCACCGGGTCGTAGAACCGTTCAATCAGGCCCACAATCGTCGACTTGCCGGAGCCAGACATGCCCACGAGGGCGACGGTCTGACCAGGCTGGATTTCCAGGTTCATTTTTTCCAGCACGGTGACATCGGGACGAGAGGGGTAGATGAACTTGACGTCGGACAGCTTGATGTGGCCCTCAATTGTTTCCAATTTGGTTCCTTCGTCGGAGCTGGAGTCAATGAACGGCTCGCGATCGATGGCTTCGAAGATCTTGGACGCAGAGGCCAACGCGGTGCCGATAGCCTGGAAGGACGGGGAGACGTTACCGAGGACAAATGCACCAATCATCATGGACATGATGACGGTGATGATGGAGCCAATGTCGGTCTCACCCCACGCGATGAACCGGGAGCCCTGCCAGAACGCCAACGCATACGACATGTAGACGGTGGACCAAATTGCGGCAACCATGACGGAAAGGGATCTGCCCTTGAGGATTCCATGCTTCATCGTCTCCTTGAGATGGACGTCGAATTTTTCGGTCAAGCGGTCCTGGGAGCCGAACGCCAGGGTTGTTCTGATGGCGGACATTGTCTCCTCTGCGACGGTGGAGCCCTTGCCGTAGGCCACGACACCGCGGGTGGTGTACTTGATGACAAAGAATGTGCCGCCACCCATGACCAGGACGATGCAGACGACGACGGAGACGAGGATGAAGGCCAGCTTCCAGTTCTTTGCGAAGCCAATGACGAACGCGCAGATGAAGGTGGCGATGCCGTTTGCGATCAGCCCTGCCTTCTCAGAGATTCCCTCCTGGATCGAGTTTGTGTCGTTGGTGATACGGGTGGTGACCTCACCTGCGCCCAGCTTGTCGAAGTAGGCGATGTTCTGTCGGAGGACGCCAGCGAGGTAATGCTGGCGGATTCGGGACGCCAGGACCTCTCCGCGATCCACATGGATGAAGGTGTCGATGAAGGTGAATACGATGATGCCGATACCGAGGTAGAGGAAGTAGAGGGTGTTGTGGTTGATGGAGTGCTGGAACTCGTTCGGATCAGGGTTAGTCCCGGTGAAGAAGTTTGAAAATTTTTGCGTCAGGTCGCCAAACACCAGCGTGAACATGGGCAGCGCAGCGCCCGCCACAATGGAGCAGAAGTATCCCACCATGAGGATGGCGATATCCTTCTTTGTGGCGTAGCGGTACAGCGTCTTGTACGACACTTTCACCTTGGGATTGTTGATTTGCCGCCGGAGGACTTCCGCCTCTTCTGGGGGCAAATGGCCAAACGGATCGGTGTCGTCTTCATCCTTGGTCTTTGACTTTTTGTTCTTTTTGGACTTGGGCTTGTCCTCCTTCCATTTGTCGCCCTTTTCGACCGCTATGTTCCGTTCATCCTGCGCGCCTGAGTCGGAGCTAGTTGATAACGAGGGTGCCTGAGGACCTTTTTCCACAATACCGTCGTTCGCTACCATGCTGAAGTTGTAGTCTGTCTAAGCAACGGGCAATAGGTCACACACACACACAAAAAACGTGTCCTTTTATTAAAAATTCCGTTCTTCTTGCGATGGGTAACGTTACGTGCAATGTACTACGCTGTGAATATATATATATACAAGGGGCTGAGAGAAGCTTATATATATGTACGCAATGATTCCTGAAAACGGCTCGTGTCTCACATATCGGGGTTACGCTAAAAAAAAAAAAAAAAAAAAAAACAACAACAGCCGCACTCCCACATAAGGGGGGGGGGAGGGGGTAACCCGAGAAAGGCGACGCTGAGAGAGAGAGAGAGAGACAAACTTCACAATGCTTGCAATATACATAGCATAAACACACACACACACAGCACCCACGGCTGGTGGCTCCACCGCGGCCTCCCCCCAGAGAGTCCAGCGAAATTAATTAATGAGCAAAAAACTTTGATATCCCCCTCCAGCGCTTACCGAGCTCCAATAATGCGTGTTATGATCCATTATTGGTCATCGTCGGCACTCCGAGACATTGTGCGCCCCCAAACTGGCTCTACCATCTCGGCTCGGAATGTAGCCCGCTCCCGCTTCCACCTCTAAACAAAAACACCGATATCACGTCGGATCTCCGTTGAGCCGCACATCGCCGATAATTATTGATCGGCGAACCCAGGGTCCATTCTCCGAGTGTGTATGGACCTGTCTCGCAGAGGGATTAATGAAAGAAGCAAAAGCACTGGTGAACTACGGGGGCTATCTCGCAGAGGGGGGTCGATATGTGCCCTGCGGGCGGCCTTCTTTTCTAGAAAAGAAGCAAAAGCACTAGTGAACTACGGGGGCTATCTCGCAGAGGGGGTCGATGTGTGCCCTGCGGGCGGCCTTCTTTTCTAGAAAAGAAGCAAAAGCACTGGTGAACTACGGGGGCTATCTCGCAGAGGGGGTCGATGTGTGCCCTGCGGGCGGCCCTCTTTTCTAGAAAAGAAGCAAAAGCACTGGTGAACTACGGGGGGCTATCTCGCAGAGGGGGTCGATGTGTGCCCTGCGGGCGGCCTTCTTTTCTAGAAAAGAAGCAAAAGCACTGGTGAACTACGGGGGGCTATCTCGCAGAGGGGGTCGATGTGTGCCCTGCGGGCGGCCTTCTTTTCTAGAAAAGAAGCAAAAGCACTGGCCGCACCACGTGACTAGCCTCGTAGAGCTACCAGAGCTAGTTTTGCAGCACCCACGTGATTGGCCTCGCAGAGCTACCTTTTTTGCTTCTTTTCGGAGAAAAAAGAAGCCGCCGGAGGCATTATTATTGTAGAGTCAGTTTTGCAGCACCACGTGATTGGCCTAGCAGAGCTACCTTTTTTGCTTCTTTTCGGAGAAAAAAGAAGCCGCCGGAGGCATTATTATTGCAGAGCCAGTTTCGCAGCACCCACGTGATTGGCCCTCGGGGGGTGTGGATCGATCATTGGAACTGTGGTGATTACGCTAGCTAGAATAAATAGGGGTCTACAGTCTCTTGAGGCCCGTCTTCTTCTTCTTCTTGACGGTCGCGGCCTGTTTCTGCTGGTCCTGGATTGGCTGGAGGACATTTCTGGTGTCCGGGGTGGTGGAGACAGGGTCCATGTTCTCGCTCTCCAGAGAGGACCGTGGGAGCGCATGGACCTTGGTCATGAGCTGGGCGGTGCTCTCAAACGACGCAAAGTCCTCCTGGATGAGCTTTCCCGCCTCCTCGTTCAAGGACGAGTCCGGATTGGGCTGGATCAACAGGCACCGGATGGTGAGCAGGATGTGGCTCAGGTCCACGTCGGCCGTCCAATCCCGCTTCAGGGTGTCCACACACACCTCTCCAGTCGACGGCTGGACGTTGGGATGGAAGATCTTGGTGTTGAAGTAGGCCTTTGGAGGCGACGTTGGATAGTCCGTCGGGATCTTGAGCGTGATCTTCCATGCGCCCTCAGAGTAGCACGTCGAGTCCGGGCCCAGGATGTACAGGCTCAGGACGGTGAGGTCGAGCCCGTCGCCAAAGGATTCCGGAATCACAATGTCCGGAGGGCACTGTGTGACCAGCTTCTTGATGTCCTTCCGCAGTCGGTTTGTTGTGCTCATGGTGAGTTGACAGTATAAACGTCCCAAGCTGCCCGCATACAAACAAAACAAAGCGTCTGCACCAGCAGCCGATGTTTGGAAAAAGGGGGAGCACGACTGGCGCACATACGAGTCGTCTCCGCAGGCAGACGATGCCAATTATATATATGCATAGTATGTAGTATAGAGTTACAGATGCGCCATAATGCTTCGTGGCGGTGATAGTGGCAGTGCGTCGAGTCACGTGATGTATTGCCCCGCGGGCGGCCTTCTTTTCTAGAAAAGAAGCAAAAGCACTGGTGGGGCCTCGCAGAGATACCTTTTTTGCTTCTTTTCGGAGAAAAAAGAAGCCGCCGGAGGCTACATCGATAGTGTATTGCCCTGCGGGCGGCCTTCTTTTCTAGAAAAGAAGCAAAAGCACTGGTGGGGCCTCGCAGAGCTACCTTTTTTGCTTCTTTTCGGAGAAAAAAGAAGCCGCCGGAGGCTACATCGATAGTGTATTGCCCTGCGGGCGGCCTTCTTTTCCAGAAAAGAAGCAAAAGCACGGGAACTGCCTCGCAGAGCTACCTTTTTTGCTTCTTTTCGGAGAAAAAAGAAGCCGCCGGAGGCAATTGCCCACTGTGGTAGCCCCATTCCCTAAAATGGAGTGGAAGTGTTGGGGTGAAAGGACAATCCAAGTTCATATAAGAGAACCATTTGGGGAAACATGAGAGACACATACTCGGCGGAGTTATCTAAATACGGCCCAACAGGTGTCCTTTGGAAACTCCTTTTAAAGAATTAATGTCAACGTCAGAGAATAGGTCTGCCCATGTGGTGAAAAACACCCAGTAACTTGAATTTTTTTTGGCATTAGCAGGTATATGATGGTGGGTTTTCTGTTAAGACAGTGATATCTTGTTCATGGCGAACGAAGACACAATTTATGGAGTATTGTGAACTCGTTAGCCATGAACGGATTACGAAGGTCTTGGGCCTAAGATTGCCCAGTGTGTGGTAGAGAGGATAATGAAGGTAAAGCCAACCGAGTAAATTGCACTCAATTGGAGTCGGTACCATTAGCTGACGACTCCGATGCCGGCAGCAACCAACCTTCTTGACTACGAGTCAAGCCCTCCATATGCAAATTGTGATGCGCTGGCTATAGAATTGATCGTCTGGATTCGAATACGGACACTGTTAGGGGTCCACGAAGTTATCAACATACACACAGAAGTTTCGGCTGTCTGAAAGCGACCACGCACACGGCCGTGGAAACGATGAATGCACATATGCAGGCGATTTTTTAGCATGCTGCTCCGAGCAGCAATCACCAATAGATCAGCACCTCCTATACTCTGATGATGGCGGGCTATTTGGAATACCAGACTGTAGCATATCAAGTACGTCGAACGCTGACCAAATATCACACTCTTCCCGACAAGTCGTGAATTAAGACTACTCCTCCCGCGAAATTAGGTTCTCACGCAGAGTTGGGGAAATATCAGCGAAAGCTAACAACGTCCTTTGAGAACAGCGTTTCCAGGATTAGATTTAACGGCACTCTGGACTGAAAGAGTGACTCCGGTAGTATTGCCCTGCGGGCGGCCTTCTTTTCTAGAAAAGAAGCAAAAGCACTGGAATTGCCTCGCAGAGCTACCGGAAGCTACGTGGGCCGTGTATTGCCCTGCGGGCGGCCTTCTTTTCTAGAAAAGAAGCAAAAGCACTGGCCAATTGCCTCGCAGAGCTACCGGAGGCTACGTGGGCCGAGTATTGCCCTGCGGGCGGCCTTCTTTTCTAGAAAAGAAGCAAAAGCACTGGCCAATTGCCTCGCAGAGCTACCTTTTTTGCTTCTTTTCGGAGAAAAAAGAAGCCGCCGGAGGCACTCTCAACTACAATGTAAAGATGGTATTATTGGATATACAGATAGAATCCTATTTGAAGTTGCAGGTTGCGTCATACTTTGGCTTGCCGTTGGCGTCGAGGAAGCCCCAGTGCTCCTCAACACCCTCAATGCCGGAGGTGGAAGGCTTCCAGGTCTCATCGAAGGCCTCGAAGACAAGGGTGTTGATTCCCCAGCCACGGATGGCGCAGATGCCTTCCTTCCAGAAACGCTCGGCGTTCTCGGTGGATGGCTTTGATTGCTGGAAGCTGCCACCGTCGGTGGGCCAGCCGGTCTCGCCGACCCAGAAGTCGACGTCCTTGCCCTTGATCTTCTGGATGGTGCCGAGGGCCTGCATGATGTCGTCGAAGAAGGAGTAGGAGGCATTGTCCATGGTCTGGCCCTGCCAGTAGGAGAAGGCGTTTGCGAGGACAATGTCTGCGGCCTTGATAGCTGGAGCGTTTCCGCCGTCGACGAGAACGTTCCACGAGTCGACGGTGCCGACGGGGACGGCACTGAAGGACTTTCCGTCCTTGTCCTTGATGTCCTTGACGAAGTTCTTGACGTCGTCGATCTTAGAAGCGAGCTCGTCAGCGGTCAGATCTTTTCGGTAGAGCGCCTCGGAGCCCACGGTGATGGCCTTGACGTTGTCTACGGAGAGCTGGGGCAGATACGCCTGGAGGGCGTTCTTCTCGGCCTGGAAGTGGGCGTCGTCGTTGGGCCAGACGCCGACGAAGGCCTTGAAGTTGGCCTTGACCAGGGCCGGGGCGGCCTTCTGGAGCGTGTTGCAGTCGCTGGCTGCGTAGAACTTGACCGTGTCGGTGTACGACTTGAGCGTCTCAAAGTCCTTCTCGTAGTCGGCGGTTTCCTTGCAGTTTCCGTCTGGATTTGTCTTGACCCCGAGGTTGAATCCGAGCTAGCGGGAGCGATTAGCGTCACAAAAAACGTCTGCAGCAGCTGCGTGAAAAATAGGTACTCACCTCACCAACTGCGTTGGCGCCGAGGGCCCCGAGGGCCGCGAGACCGAGGGTTGCAAACTTCATGATGATGATAACGATGGTGGTGGAGTAAAGGAGCGTCGAGATGAAAGTGCACACAAGTGAGCGGATGTAGGTGTGTATAAATAGCGTGGGAGTCGCCTTGCATTTTAAAGGAAAAAAAAATGTCTGAGACGTGCCCAATCCGGCAGCGATCGCCATAACATTCCGCGGGCCGCCGAGCGTGTGCAGCTGCTATTTCGGGAAGGTGCGCAGCGAAAACAAAGACGTGCGTGTCTCATGCGTGTGCTCACTTCCAGAATCGGCACACCCCCTGAACTCTGCTATTCCATCGCCTGTTCGAGGCCTTCCACGAATACCTACCTCCAGTAACCTCCTGCTGCTGCTGCTGCTTCATTGTAGGTGACTTCTTCTAGGTCGTGTGGGGGCTGCGAACTCCCTGTGTTAACCTAAACACATCGCTGTTGCCCGTGGACCAGAGAATACAGCAGGGTTGGTGTCTCGGACGCCCTCGAGGACGACTCACACTGTGTCTGAGAGGGCCTGACTCGGGGGCTCGGAATAGGGCGTCTTAATAGGAAACAAAAAAGACTCTGGAGCTGGATGTGTGTTGCCCTGCTGGTGACCCTCTTTTCTAGAAAACAAGCCGCCGGAGGCTGCATCGGCAGTGTATTGCCCTGCGGGCGGCCTTCTTTTCTAGAAAAGAAGCAAAAGCAGTGGAGGAGGTGTGAGTGTGCTGCCTCGCAGAGCTACCTTTTTTGCTTCTTTTCGGAGAAAAAAGAAGCCGCCGGAGGCTACATCAGCAGTGTATTGCCCTGCGGGCGGCCTTCTTTTCTAGAAAAGAAGCAAAAGCACTGGTGAGCCTCGCAGAGCTACCTTTTTTGCTTCTTTTCGGAGAAAAAAGAAGCCGCCGGAGGCTACATCAGCAGTGTATTGCCCTGCGAGCGGCCTTCTTTTAGAGAAAGGAAACAAAAGCAGTAGAGGAGGTGTGAGTGTGCTGCCTCGCAGAGCTACCTTTTTTGCTTCTTTTCGGAGAAAAAAGAAGCCGCCGGAGGCTACATCGACAGTGTATTGCCCTGCGAGCGGCCTTCTTTTAGAGAAAAGAAGCAAAAGCAGTGGGGGAGGTGTGAGTGTGCTGCCTCGCAGAGCTACCTTTTTTGCTTCTTTTCGGAGAAAAAAGAAGCCGCCGGAGGCTACGTCAGCAGTGTATTGCCCTGCAGGCGGCCTTCTTTTCTAGAAAAGAAGCAAAAGCACTGGAAGCTGGGTGTACTGTGTGTCTGGTCTGTCGCCACCCTGGGGAGGAGTGTAGACGACGAGGTAATGCTTTAGGTGGGTTGCTGCCCGATTGGGAAATAATATTATTTAGACAGACGCGGCGCTTAACTCTGCTGGAGGAATATAAAAAGGGCCCATTCCCCCGCTTTCCTCCCTTTCTTTTTTTTTTTTTCTCTTCACTCTCCAGACAATGGAGAGTCGCTCTCCTGGCTCAAGGGTATCCTGCACACGCACAGCCAACTGCCACACCGTCTGCGGACACCTCCAGTGCACGTTGCAGGGTTCCAAGAGCTGGAGGCGTCTCTCCGGTCGTTTATACTCGACTGTAAGTATCGATACCCGCGCTTACCATTCCGTAGCTGACAATGCGCTGGAACGTCGCTGGGCACAATGCTACGTGGGCAGTGTATTGCCCTGCGGGCGGCCTTCTTTTCTAGAAAAGAAGCAAAAGCACTGGTGAGCCTCGCAGAGCTACCTTTTTTGCTTCTTTTCGGAGAAAAAAGAAGCCGCCGGAGGCTACGTGGGCCGTGTATTGCCCTGCGGGCGGCCTTCTTTTCTAGAAAAGAAGCAAAAGCATTGGCCGCACCACGTGACTAGCCTCGCAGAGTTACCTCTTTTGCTTCTTTTCGGTGCAAAAAGAAGCCGCCGGAGGCTACGTGGGCCGTGTATTGCCTTGCGGGAATTGCCTCGCAGAGCTACCTTTTCCTTAAACGGGGATCAACGGTGATCTGCGGAGCGATCTGCGTCGTTTTTCATTTGTACCGGGCTGACGGTTGCTTCCGGCGCGAACCGGTGTGTTGGAGCCAGCTGAATAGACTGCACAGTGCACACCCAACAGCGGTCCCCGGTTAATTTCAGTCTGACCTCGCCGATGCTAGTGTGAGCACGAACTATATCGACCAGAATATTGTCCAGTTTCCTGTCAGGTCAATGGAGTTGCACAAGCCAGGTTATGAACCTGTGTAGCTAGAAGAGTTGTCAAATCCGATGCATCTGCATGTTAGTGTTCTAATATCGTAACTAACCCCGTAGCTAGTACTGATATGGGTAGGCATGCATTTTTTTGGTCTATACTCTGCATTGCATTGCGGGACAGGATGCAGGGGAATGTGTAGCTTATGCATATGCATGTGTATGCACAACTGATGGTGCCTAGCTAGTAGCTAGCTATGCATACTATGCATATGCATAGCGGACCTGTTTATGTCTAAATCTGAGGAGGTGACTTCGCTGCTGAAGCCTGTTAAAGCAAATATATTGCGCCGTTAGTGGGAACTGGAAGGAATCCAAAAGGCATCCACGCTTTGCAGGTGACTACAGTATGCATAGGCAGTTTTTATTTGCATGTAGATGAATTTCAATGAATGGAATGTGTGAGCGAGTCAACCAATTGATCCTTAATTGTATCTATAGGGCCACTTGTGAGTGAGGGAACCACTGGAGACGTTGGCGATTCTAACCGGAATCTGGCGACTCGTAGTTGAACTGGCGATATCCATGATGTGATCGGGAAACGTAGGATCGCAGATACAATACTTCTTAAGGGAGTTTTTGCTTACAGGTGCTATTCCAGAATAAAAAGGTTACAATATGTTGGCTGTAGGCAGAAACAAAGTTGTATGCAGAGCGTGGGAGAGCTCGTTACCAAACCGGATATATTTTCGCTGAATAGGGTAGGAGGCCGCCCGTATTTTTCTAGGTACTTGTAGCTGTTAGGAAGTGGTTGTCAACGAAACCAATTTCTGTATCAATATCTTTGTGTACAGGTGGCATAGTAGATGCTGTTTCATAGGCTCTGCATTCTTGAAAGCGGACTGAGCAATGCGGCCTCAAATAGGTGGGGCGATTGAGAGTTACTCTGTTCACATGGTTATTTCGGAATAAGTGGCAAACTGATGGGAATATGACAATCTTGGAGTGCTAATCTTCGAAACTCAAAATTCGAGAGTGCCCCCGAAGCCGCTATAGTGAGTATAACTGTAAAAAGGTGCTTCGAGAAACGATTTTGTGTGATATTGTGGCGGTAAATCAGGCGTGTGAGAGAAATGCTATATTCGGCAAACGAGGAAAAAACTAGCTGCGTGCAATTTGGTCAGTTAGACACACAGGTGGGAAAATCAAGATATCCTGTTTCCAACTAATCTCCAGTAAGTTTCCTTCAATGTCAGCCCAGGGCAATTCGCCTTGAATATGCGTGATATTAATATGTTACCACAGTCCTTAGTCTTCTGTGAATATACTAGTGGATAGTTTGAATAACTGAAAAGAAAAAAAAAAAAATACAAATACCTCAATTAAACCTAACGTTCATACCTGCAAGTATCTAGACCTTGAAATCAGATGCAGACTTAAACGGATAATACGAAAGTTTACATCAGTTCGTTGAGCTCAATCGGGTTGTTTTCCCGGTACAGACGGATATCAAAGTCGTCCCCCTAGTCTAAATAACGAGGAAGCTTCCACAAAATAACAAAGTTCGAAACGTACGAAAATTAAAGAGGGAAAGATAAGGAATACCGATTCGAACAAATGATGATATTTTCCTTTCACAACAGAAATAAGGGAGATCAACTGGATTTCTCTACGGATATGAGTTCGAGTTGGTTATCTAGCGGACTTCACCTGTAACTCTATCCATACACTTATCCCCACAAGCACATCGGAAAGCGCTGTCATCGCCGTATAGTGAGTTTGGGCAGAAAAATGATTCTGGAACAAACCGGACGCTGGTGGACGAGGAATCACCGTCACCTTAGACAATTTATTGTTTCAGTGGACGTATCCTTATATAGCCGCTGTAGTTGTGAGGTAGCATGGGATGATTTAATTTGAGTTTAGAGAAAATACACTACGCAACAGAACACAGCACCTCCGGTGCTTTTGCTTCTTTTCTAGAAAAGAAGGCTGCCTGCAGGCCATGCAACCCCATATATCCTCCGGCGGGTTCTTCTTTCGAAAAGAGGGCCGCCCGCTGGGAAATTACTGAGAACATTATTAACGTTAGTCTATCATAAGCAAGATTAGTAAATTACACACCTTCAATTTTGCTGAGAGCCATTAACAGAGCGTCCTCGACACGGGAGAAACGTTTGACCGGCAGACGAGCATCAAAGAGACCGGAAGCATCGTGCAGTTGCTTCAGCTCGTGGTCATCCTGCTTAACGGCCTTGTCAAGGTCCTGCCATTTGCCAAACACCAGGAGTAAATGCTGCGGACTGGCCAAGTTGTCGGCTTCTATGGGCTTGATGTTGGCGTAGGCAGGAGCATCCTCTGGAGACGAAATAAACTCCTCGCACGGCACGTACACCGTGTAGCTGTAACCTTCTGGGTAGATCGATTGCACAAAGGTCTTGCCAAAGGTGGGTGCCAGGCGCACAGTGTATCCGAAGGTGCCACCGGTCCAGAGTGCAGATTTGTCCTTATATGCATCTGCGGACGAAACCACTTTGGACTTTTCCACATCCACCGTGACCCGGGAATACAGCGGGACCTTCTGGCCGTCGGCGAGCTTGACTATCTCCTTTCCGCCCACATTGACGTAGTGTGTGTATTTCTCCAGTTCGAGCTGTTTCTTGGACTTTAACCCACCTTTTTTCTTCGGAGGCTTGCCAATCTTGCCCTCCACAGACAATCCCTCCAAAAACTTGCCCTTTTCATGGTTCATAAACGGCAGCCCCGGAAGCTTGGGTAGCTTTTTAGCATAATGCAGCGATTTCAAATCCCCAAACACCGGTTTCCTTAAATACGATGGGGTGATGAAGAACTGCAGCAGCTTCATCAGCTCTTGGGCCTCCCACGACCCCTCCACGGGCTTTTCCTCCTTGGGTTCCTCACCAAAGATCTTCTTTCTGCCCATTTCGACGTCTTTGGTCCCATTGCCCTGCCCTACGTCGTATATCACAATCTCCCCAGCCCCATAGTACACCGCCGCTCGGGCAATCTGGTGCGCAATGTGTGTGGCTTGTTGTTGCGACCTGCATACCGTCGACGACACGCATGATGACGGAATGCACAGACTGACTGTCTTATCCTACAATCCCATTATTAGTCTCCAGTTGGGCATATCCCGCTTTGCAACTTACTTTGACCATTGTGTCCGAGGTTGAAAAATTTCACCTCCCAAACCATCACCACATCAGCGACCTCCGCAATCTCCGACCGCCCAGCCGCACTAACGCAGCAGGTAGCCTTCTTTCCAGAAAAGAAGCAAAAGCACCAGTATCTGCGCCCATTGCAACCCTTTTCGCTTTTTAGATTGAATTCTCAAAGAGAGACCGTGTGTCACGGGTCAACGTCCCACGAATGCCCTGCAGACAGCCTTCTTTTGTAGACAAGAAGCCATAACATTGCTGGAGGCGGAAATAGTTGCCTCGCAGAGACATGTTTAAGTTTCTTTTATTTAAAAAAAAAAGAATGAAGCTCCCGGGCGCAATTGTCCTGCGGACGGCCTTATTTTCTACTAAAGAAGCAAAAGCACGGGAATTGCCTCGCAGAGCTACCGGAGGCTACGTGGGTCGTGTATTGCCCTGCGGGCGGCCTTCTTTTCTAGAAAAGAAGCAAAAGCACGGGAATTGCCTCGCAGAGCTACCTTTTTTGCTTCTTTTCGGAGAAAAAAGAAGCCGCCGGAGGCTACGTGAGACACGTAGAGGTGTATTGCCCTGCGGGCGGCCTTCTTTTCTAGAAAAGAAGCAAAAGCAGTGGAATTGCCTCGCAGAGCTACCTTTTTTGCTTCTTTTCGGAGAAAAAAGAAGCCGCCGGAGGCTACGTGAGCCTCGCAGAGGTGTATTGCCCTGCGGGCGGCCTTCTTTTCTAGAAAAGAAACAAAAGCAGTGGAATTGCCTCGCAGAGCTACCTTTTTTGCTTCTTTTCGGAGAAAAAAGAAGCCTCCGGAGGCTACATGAGCCTCGCAGAGGTGTATTGCCCTGCGGGCGGCCCTCTTTTCTAGAAAAGAAGCAAAAGCACTGGTAGAGCCTCGCAGAACTACCTTTTTTGCTTCTTTTCGGAGAAAAAACAAGCCACCGGAGGCAAGACACCCTGTTGGCAGCCTTCATTCGGAGGGAGAAAACTACTGGGTCAGACGCACTCCTCCCCAGCGTACTCCCAGTTGCCATTTTAGGAATATTATTTTGTGGCGCATTTCTCAGCGTCTAATTCTGAATATAAAAAGAGACCGATTCCCCCACTTTTTTTTTTTTGTCAGAATGTGTTTCTGGGTCCAGACACCCATTAATCCACAGCATTCAGATATTCCTCTAAATGCTATGCAGAGCCCAATGGACTGCCGTAATGAGGAATACCACTCTACCGGAGGCAATTGCCCTGCGGGCGGCCTTCTTTTCCAGAAAAGAAGCAAAAGCACTCTGCTGCCACAAAGCTGAGAACCGGAAACGGTGAAAGTTAGCTTGCAGAGCCACCTTTTTTTTTGCTACTTTTATGGAGAAAAAAGAAGCCGCCGGAGGCACATTGCCATGCGGACGGCCCAGGCGCTCCTCAATATACAGGGTCGTGTTATAACCCGACCCATACAAGGAGAGGGGCGGCGCGCCTTGGCAGGCGCGAGAGGCTTAAGTGCCACAGGGCAACCGGGTGTGGTACCGAAAACGCCAGTTACATTTAATATATCTGCCACCGTGAAAGGTTTGGGAATCGAAACGGATCTTAATAGCGATGTCATATGGATATAATGGATACGGTGGACCACCACCAGGCGAATACGGGGGCTATGCGCCACCACCAGGGCCCCCGGGCGGATTCGCACCGCCGCCGGGCCCTCCACCTGGACAGTTTGATGACGGCCATGTCCAATCGCGGGCTGGCTTCCCGGGTGCTGGAGGCATGACCTATGGCGGACATTCAGCACATTCACCGGCGCCTCCTCCTGGACCTCCTCCGGGACAATACGGCGGTGGATATGGTGGCGGTCCTGGTTACGGTGGACCACCTGGACCACCTGGACCAGGCTATGGTGGCTATGGAACACCTCCACCTCCAGGGCCACCTCCGGGATATGGACCACCTCCAGGTGGCCCACAACATGTTCCATACGGTTCGCAGGCGCCTTCGCCCGCACCGATGATGGGCAGATTCCAACCACCTCAAGGACCGCCCCCAATGGGACCGCAACAGTTCGGATCCGGTGTGGGACAAACGTTCCAGTACTCCAACTGTACCGGCCGCAGAAAGGCGCTGCTGATTGGGATCAACTACTTCGGGTCCAAGAACGAGCTCAAGGGCTGCATTAACGATGCCCGTGCGGTGGCCAAGTTTTTGCAAGACAAGTACGGCTACAAGCAGGGTGACATGGTGATCTTGACCGATGACGCTCGAGATCCGAAATCGCATCCTACTAAGGCCAACATTCTGCGGGCAATGCAATGGCTGGTTGCTGGGGCGCAGACAAACGATACGCTGTTTTTGCACTACTCCGGCCATGGAGGGCAGACCGAGGACACCAGCGGAGACGAGGACGACGGATACGACGAGGTTATTTATCCAGTTGACTTCCAGCGTGCGGGCCACATTGTGGACGACCAGATCCACGACATCTGCGTGCGTCCATTGATGCCCGGTGTCCGTCTCACTGCATTGTTCGACTCGTGCCACTCTGGTACGGTGCTGGACCTGCCGTACGTGTATTCCACCCAGGGCACCATCAAGGAGCCCAACCTGCTCAAGGACTCGGCCCAGGGCCTGATGAGCGCCGCCCAGTCCTACTCCAAAGGCGACCTTGGCGGCGTGGTGAAGACGGTAGGCGGTCTGTTCAAGAAGGCCACCACCGGTCAGTCGGCCAACGAAAAGACCAAGAGAATAAACACGTCCCCAGCCGATGTCGTTCAAATCTCCGGCTGCAAGGACGACCAGACGTCTGCGGATGCGTCCATGTCTGGTGTGTCTACGGGTGCCATGTCGTATGCGTTCATCACGGTCATGGCCAGAGACAGCAACCAGAGCTACATTTCGCTGCTGAACAACATGAGACAGGTCATCAAGGGTCGGTTCAGCCAAAAGCCCCAGCTCAGTTCGTCGCATCCAATCGACACCAACCTCAAGTTCATTATGTAACAAAAAGAAAGCACAAATTAATAATTAACTTATAATACACGATGTCGACCGGGCCTTGTCGCCCTTTTCCTTTGAGCGGGCCTTTTCTATTTCAGCAATCAACAGCTCAAACGCCTTGGTCACGTTTTCGTTGTATTTAGCCGAAGCCTCCACAAAGGCCGCATCCAGCTCCTGGGCCAAGGTGCTCCCTTCGGCCTTATCGACCTGACGGTGCATATCCAGGTCGGACTTGTTGCCCACTACGACGCATGGAACGTGGTCTCCACCCTATAGAGAGACGATATTAGTAGGTAAAAAAAAAAAAAAAGGAGAGCGACAAATCAAACTCACCATCGTGTTGAGGATCTTGTCTCTGATCACGCGAAGGATCTCAAATGTGGACCTGAGGGTGACGGAATAGAGCAGAACATAGCCGTCCGTACCAGCGATGTGTTTCTGGTTGACTGTGGTGAACTCGTCCTGACCAGCAGTGTCCAGAATGCTCAGATGGTACGTTCTGCCGCGATACCTGATGGTCTTGGAAAACCGGTTCTGGATGGTGGGATAGTAGCTCTCGACAAAATGTTGCTCCACAAACTGCACAGTTAGGGAGGACTTGCCTGAACAACCCAGTCAGCACACAAGCGTCTGTGTCAAAAAAAACCACAACTTACTTACCTACAGCCCTAGAACCCACGATAGCTATCCTCACCGTGTGCTCCGTCATGTTTTGTGGCAACCTACAAGTGGCCCATGTTGCATCGGCTTATGACGTTACCCGTTATCGATAATGAGGGGTGCACTCTGCAGCGTCGATCACCGGGGTGGTGTGAGACACACCCTCCCCCGGAAAAAAGAAGCAAAAAAAAAAAAAGCGGTCACGTGGTGCTGCGAAACTGCCTCCGAAAAGAAGCAAAAAAAAAAAAGGTAGCTCTGCGAGGCTAATCACGTGGTGCTACTAAACCGACTCTGTGAAGTGCTGAGAAACTGCCTCCGGCGGCTTCTTTTTTCTCCGAAAAGAAGCAAAAAAGGTAGCTCTGCGAGGCCAGGCACGTGGTGCTACCAAACCGACTCTGTGAAGTTAAGCTTATAGTGGCTCTGGCTCTCTCTCTCTCTCTCTCTCTCACGTGGTGCTGCGAAATTGCCTCCGGCCAGTCCGGTGGCTTCTTTTTTCTCCGAAAAGAAGCAAAAAAGGTAGCTAGTCACGTGGTGCTACTAAACCGACTCTGTGAAGTGCTGAGAAACTGCCTCCTGCGGCTTCTTTTTTCTCCGAAAAGAAGCAAAAAAGGTAGCTCTGCGAGGCCAGTCACGTGGTACGGTCTAGTGCTTTTGCTTCTTTTCTAGAAAAGAAGGCCGCCCGCAGGGCACACACCAACCGGTACCTCGTAGCTAGGGGTGGGGATATTGCTGTTTGGTGGGTCGTTATCGATGTCGATATTAGGGGTTATACTACTACGCTGATGTTTTTATTTGCAATTAAATTAGGCAGCGGCCTCGGTCTCGGTCTCCACCGGCGACTTTGACTCTGGTT
Source organism: Blastobotrys terrestris (assembly GCA_030674225.1). NCBI lineage: Eukaryota > Fungi > Ascomycota > Dipodascomycetes > Dipodascales > Trichomonascaceae > Blastobotrys > Blastobotrys terrestris. Next base: position 35,530 of record JAJLUR010000069.1, on the reverse strand, counting down.
GTTCTGGTGACTCTTGTGCAGATTCCTCGTCTTGCTGTTGTTCGCCGTCAAGCTTTGCGAGCTCAGCCTTGGCCCGCTCGACTCGTTCGGCCGTCACGCGGTCCTGGTTGTCCTTGTAATATTGAATCTTCTCCTTCAATTTCTCAATTGTGTTTGGAACCTCGTCCTTGGAGCTAGGAACGGTGATCTTGAGGGTGGACAGGTCCTCGATAATACTGAGGTTCATGGACAGCTTGGAGTCGGATTCCTTGGATCGCTTCTTGTTCTTCTTGCCGCCAGTGCCGGCAAAGAGCTGCTCATCCTTCTTCTTGATGATTTGGGCACCTTCTGGGATGGCCTCGACCTGTCGGCTAGGCTTCTTTGCCAGAGACGAGCTCTTGGATGCACCGTTCAAGGTGGCCGAGTCTGGAGTAGATCTCTTGTATTCCGGATCAAAGTAGCTCAACAGGTTCTCAGCAACAGTGATTTGGCCCAAAAACGCGGGCTCTGCAGCAGCCTCGAGCTTTTCCTCGGCATCTCGCTTCTTCTTTTCCTTCTCCGCAGCCGCACGCTCAGCCTTCTCTTGCTCAACTCTGGCAGCATACTCGGCCTTTTGCTGCTCGTCAAACGCACGTCGTTGCGAGTAGAACTCGTCCTTGACCTTTCTGAGCTCGTTTCGAACCTCGTCCCGAGCCTTTTCGGCGCTGGCACGCTTGTCGTACAACGAGCTCTTGTTTTGGTACGACTTCTGTTGCTCCTTCTTGATCTCGTCCAGCTGGGCCTGGACCTTGCTGTATTGGTCCGAGGTGGCCTGGCCCTGGAACTGGTCCAATTGGCTCTTCAACGCAGTAATCTTGGCCTTGTCTTCGTCAATCGACGCCTGCTGTTCGCTGAAGCCGGAAAAGTTCTTCTTGGCTCTCTTCAGGTTTGAGATTTCGGCCAGAATCTTCTTCTCCTCCACCAGCTTGAGGTTGCCGGAGTCGACTTCCCGCTCGAGCTTCTTGACATGGTTGTCGATATCCTCAACGCTCTTGAAGTTGATCTTGGACTTTGATCCTTGCAGGTCCTTGATCTTCTTCTTCATGCGCTCGTCCACACCCCGAATTTCAGCAAAGATCTTGTTTCTGGAGTTGCGGAGCTCGGCCTGCTTCTTCTTGAGCTCATCAAGCTCGTTTCGGAGCTTGGTTCGGTCTTCCAACAACGGACCGTTTCCTTGGATCGTCTTGACGTTGTTTCTGGCAACCTCAACAGCCTTCTCCTTCTCTTGAAGCTGCTTTTCAAGCTCAGTCACTTTCTTGTTGAATTCCTCTCTATTTGGTCGTTGGACCCGCTTTTTGATGGTACCAGTGGTGACAGCGCCTTCGGTGGTCATTTTTGCGTTTATTTTCTTTTACTGTGGAATAGTGGTGTTAGTAAATACGAGTGCTATTTGAACTGAAATTTGTCGTGTGAGTGTGGTGAAAAAAAGAGGAAAAAAAAAAAGAAAAAAAAATAGTGGTGACTTGGCCAGTTATGTCCACGCTGAATTTTCTTTTTTTGCTGGCTTTTTTTTTTTTTTCCCTTTTTTACTTCCTCGGCTCACCAGTATTAAAAAAACAAAAAAAAGCTAGTATCAACTCACAGTCTCCGGTTGACAAATCCACGGATAATAATCAAGGTCAACGTTGCTAATCCAGCCGTAACAAAATGTTTGGAGGTTCCTCGAGCGCTCCTCGGTCATAATAATAATTTTTCGTTTTCCGGGACGGCAAATACAGGGGTATCTTCCAATCAAACGGAAAAGCCGTTAGCAAATTAGCCCATGTGTAGTGAGTGTAGACAGAGAAATTAGCGTAGCGATGTATTGTGGAGACTTTTTTTAGTTATTGCGAGTGCATCAGAGTGGTTACGGTAAACTCATAAGTTGTGTGTATCCCAAAAAAAAGGATTGACCGTCAGACTGTTGCGACTCTGCAATTATGAGCCCATCTTACGGGGCCCAGGCTCTACGGGCGGAGAATCAAAAGCGCTAGATTGCCTCGCAGAGCTACCTTTTTTGCTTCTTTTCGGAGAAAAAAAGAAGCCGCCGGAGGCTACGTGAGCCTCGCAGCGATGTATTGCCCTGCGGGCGGCCTTCTTTTCTAGAAAAGAAGCAAAAGCACTGGTAGAGCCTCGCAGAGGTGTATTGCCCTGCGGGCGGCCTTCTTTTCTAGAAAAGAAGCAAAAGCAGTGGAATTGCCTCGCAGAGCTACCTTTTTTGCTTCTTTTCGGAGAAAAAAGAAGCCGCCGGGGGCTACATGAGCCTCGCAGAGATGTATTGCCTTGCGGGCGGCCTTCTAGAAAAGAAGCAAAAGCAGTGGAATTGCCTCGCAGAGCTACCTTTTTTGCTTCTTTTCGGAGAAAAAAGAAGCCGCCGGAGGCTACGTGAGCCTCGCAGAGATGTATTGCCCTGCGGGCGGCCTTCTTTTCTAGAAAAGAAGTCGCCGGAGGCTACGTGAGCCTCGCAGAGGTGTATTGCCCTGCGGGCGGCCTTCTTTTCTAGAAAAGAAGCAAAAGCAGTGGAATTGCCTCGCAGAGCTACCTTTTTTTGCTTCTTTTCGGAGAAAAAAGAAGCCGCCGGAGGCTACATGAGCCTCGCAGAGATGTATTGCCCTGCGGGCGGCCTTCTTTTCTAGAAAAGAAGCAAAAGCAGTGGAATTGCCTCGCAGAGCTACCTTTTTTGCTTCTTTTCGGAGAAAAAAGAAGCCGCCGGAGGCTACGTGAGCCTCGCAGAGATGTATTGCCCTGCGGGCGGTCTTCTTTTCTAGAAAAGAAGCAAAAGCACTAGAATTGCCTCGCAGAGCTACCTTTTTTGCTTCTTTTCGGAGAAAAAAGAAGCCGCCGGAGGCAGATTGGGATCCTGATAGGGGCTATACACGTATGTGGCGTATCTTTTGAAGAGTTTCAACAACATTAGAACCACGTTTACCTCAATTGAGATAGGTTGATGAGTGCAGTGGGCCGAGATAGAAGAAATGGAAGGTGCATTGCACGGTGAGGAGGCTGCGCACTCCTGTATCAACCGTCGAGCAGAGTCTATTGTTAGTTTCAACAGCCACAGAGGCGGTGGTCATGGTACTGCCAGAAACTCTTCACTAGGTATTGATGTGTGTGGCTTTGACCTGCGCACATACACCACCCCCGGTATAAACTACACCATTTTCCCAGCAATTGCTCTATCACACTGTCAACCAGCAGAACGCACTACAAGCCCCACCGTGCGTGCCCTGGGCAGCCGGTGATATTGACACTGCATCAATATCAACGATATCCAGTCGTGTTCAGCCGTACAGACCTAACGAAGTCGCCTAGCATATGCATGATCGAAATCCAGGGGAAGCTGGATCGACTGCTGCCATAGAGTGGTCACCCACCACGGTAGATCGCCCCCCTTTTTTTTTTTTTTTTTCACGGTCGGGGTAAGGCCTCCCTGTGTGGGCAGACATAACTAGCACACGAAATTTTCCACTAACACTACCACTACCAGCACCAGCACCAGTACCAGCACACCATGAGCCAGACCGAAACCGTCAACGGGTCCATCCAGGTTGAAAGCACCCCAGCCCAACTGTCGTCGCAACAGGTCCTGGAAGCGTTTGGCGACCAGGTTACTCCGATCACACCTGAGTCGGCCGTGTCCAGCTCCACGACCACCAGCCAGGAGCATGATCCGTCGCTGTTTGCGGGACATAACGAGGAGCAGATTCGTCTAATGGACGAAGTGTGCATTGCCCTCGATTGGGACGACAAGCCCGTGGGCAGTGCCAGCAAAAAGACGTGCCATTTGATGCCCAACATCAACAAGGGTCTTTTGCACCGTGCGTTCTCGGTTTTCCTGTTCAACAGCGAAAACAAGCTGCTGCTGCAGCAGCGGGCTGATGAGAAAATCACCTTCCCAGCCATGTGGACCAACACCTGTTGCTCGCATCCGCTTGCAATTCCCTCAGAGTTAGGCCATGATCTGCCCAGCTCGATCGAAGGCGTCAAGAGGGCGGCGCAGCGAAAGCTCGACCAGGAGCTCGGGATTGTCAAGGACGACATCCCACTGGAAAAGTTCGACTTTCTCACCAGGATACACTACGTGGCCCCCAGCAGCGGTGCATGGGGCGAACACGAGATCGACTACATTTTGTTTATCAAGGCCGACCCTACCCTCAAGGTCAACCCGAACGAGGTCAAGGACACTACCTACGTCTCGGCCGACGAGCTCAAGGAGATGTTCAAGGACGACTCTCTGACCTTCACGCCGTGGTTCAAGCTCATCTGCGAGTCCTATCTCTTCAACTGGTGGGGCAACATTGACAATGTCAAGCAATTCCAGGACGACAAGCTCCACCGCATGTTGTGAGCTGTACACTATAACACTTGTAGCTCTACGGACGTTTAATTTAATAGAGGAAAAGAGGTCCGCTTCCGTCTGTGGAGGAAACCGCCTTGCGGGTGGCCTTCTTTTCTCGAAAAGAAGCAAAAGCACTGGTGGGCCTCGCAGAGCTACCTTTTTTGCTTCTTTTCGGAGAAAAAAGAAGCCGCCGGAGGCTACGTGAGCCTCGCAGAGGTGTGTTGCCCTGCGGGCGGCCTTCTTTTCTAGAAAAGAAGCAAAAGCACTGGTGGGCCTCTCAGAGCTACCTTTTTTGCTTCTTTTCGGAGAAAAAAGAAGCCGCCGGAGGCTACGTGAGCCTCGCAGAGATGTATTGCCCTGCGGGCGGCCTTCTTTTCTAGAAAAGAAGCAAAAGCACTGGTGGGCCTCGCAGAGCTACCTTTTTTGCTTCTTTTCGGAGAAAAAAGAAGCCGCCGGAGGCAATACATTGGGGCATGGTATATTTTTGCTTCTTTTCGGAGAAAAAAGAAGCCACCGGAGGCTGCGTGGGCCTCTTTTCGTGAGATGTGTTGTTATATATTAGAGTAAATAAATAAATCAATGTCGTTGGTATTGCGAGCGCTTTCCTAGAGCGCAGCGGACGGAGGCTACGAGGCTCTTCATTGGCCTCAGCCGCGGGGTGCTGGGATGACGATGCTGTTTAGTGGTAGGGCGGGATTTCGCTATCAGCTCGTCTTCATCTGAGTCATGCAGAACCATAAAAAAGTCGTCAGTGACTTCCTCAGCCTCGAAAAGGGCCGTCTGACAGGATAGCTGTAAGTCCATTGGTATTTCTTTTTTTTTTTTTTTTGCAGTGCCAAAGCGACCTAGCTTCGTCTTATATAGTCCAAAGGGCAGTGAGAGGTACCAAAGGGGGAAGGGGGGGGCTGCAGGGGGATCAGCGGGTCGATTCAGACGATGAGGTGCATGAACAGGAACAGGAGGATGTGCACGAGTTAGCGGAGGAGTCATCACTCAGATAGCTGTTTCTGAACTGCTCCACAATCTTTAAATAGTTTCTGACTCGCATTTTGCTTCGTATCGCACTTGCCACTTCGGGCGGATAGCGGACCGCGTTGTGTCGCCTGAGCTGGCAGAGACCACCTTCCTCCTCTTCCTCCTCCGGAGGAGGTGTGACAGGGTCTGTAGGGTGTTTCTGCATCACGATCCATGCCACAGATCAACAAGGGAGGCCTATTTTATAAGTATCGTGAAGAATTACAACTGACACCTGCCTGGGGGGGGGATGCTATATTTAGCCACGGCCCGACCGCCACACAGCTGATTTTTTAGCTGCTTCCAACCTTTATCTGTGTGTCACACAAGCCGTTTTGCTCTCACGGCTCCTAGGACTGCTGCTTCGGTGTGTATACACATCTGAGCGTTTCCAGACTCCTGAACCCCACTACCAGTCTTGTATCGCTAGCTTAGCTGGGTCCGTTCCCAGTCAGGGACTTGGTCGGACTGGGTCAGTGCGTCTCCACACTTTCCCCAGATACAGATCCGCGCTTGCTTTGCCTCAAAGAGAGCACGATTATCACAGACGGTTTCTAGGAGCGTTTGACGACCCAGCTACAGTGTAGCACCCAATCCAATGTGTTCAAAACCAAAACCATCAGTCACAGAAAGACTGTAATATATACATATCCGTATTTCATGCAAAGTCAGGTGATCACCGGATTCGGTATATATATGCATAGTATCTCAGACAGCTATGCATAGCTACGTCTGCGAACCGACCGTGCATAGCTAGCTAGAGCACTGCATATGCATAGCTATGCATGGCTCATTAGGTACTATCGAATTGCCTCACGAGTCGCCAGCGCAAATATTATTTGCTATTTTTAGCGCATACTTGCAATATAAATATGAGGCCTCCCCCCCAAAAAAAAAAAAAATGCAGCGCTAATAACTAAAGAAGACTCCAACCTCCATACACGCCCTGCAGGCGGACCTCTTTTCTAGAAAAGAAGCAAAAATATTAGGGCCTCGCAGAGCTACCTTTTTTGCTTCTTTTCGGAGAAAAAAGAAGCCGCCGGAGGCACATTGCCCTGCGGGCGGCCTTCTCCTCAAGAAAAAGAAGCAAAAGCACTAGGGCCTCGCAGAGCTACCTTTTTTGCTTCTTTTCGGAGAAAAAAGAAGCCGCCGGAGGCACATTGCCCTGCGGGTGGCCCTCTCTTCAAGAAAAAGAAGCCGCCGGAGGCACATTGCCCTGCGGGCGGCCTTCTTTTCTAGAAAAGAAGCAAAAGCACTAGATTTGCCTCGTAGAGCTACCTTTTTAGCCGTGTGGTGGTAGGGGTGGTCACGTGATATACACGTGACTGGCGGGAACAGGGAGCCGCGTGTGGATACTACGCTGCGTGGAGTGGTAATTTGTCTTTGTTGCAACGCTGGGGTGGGCAGTCGCACCACCATTGGGGAACTGTATAAATAGATCCCAATTCGCAGGGAGGATGCCACTCAACATTGGATTTGCACAAAGACACAGATAGAATGGTTTTCACTTGTAGATGGGGCATTCTGGCCACCGGCGGCATTGCCACCAAGTTCACCAAGGACCTGATGGAGGACCCGGCCAAGCGACAGGTGGACGACGTTGCTCACCGGATCGTGGCCGTTGCATCGTCCACGTCCAAGGAGCGGGCCCAGGACTTCGTCAAGCGGGTGAATCTGAAGGATCCCAGCGGAATTGAGTGCTATGGGACCTACGAGGAATTGGTGGCCAACCCGGACGTGGACATTGTGTACGTAGCCACCCCGCACTCGTTCCATTATGAGAACTGCAAGCTAGCCCTCGAGGCCGGCAAGGCAGTGCTGTGTGAGAAGGCGTTCACGATCAATGAGCCACAGGCTGCCCATTTGATTGAGATTGCAAAGCAGAAGAACGTTTTCCTCATGGAGGCGGTCTGGACCAGGTTCTTCCCGCTCTGCAGAAAGCTCCAGAAGATGGTGTTTGAGGACAGAGTCATCGGAAAGATCCACCACGTGCTGGCCGATTGCTCTCTGCCCTTTGACCTCGACAATATGCCCACAAAGCATCGTCTGTTGAACCCGGACCTTGGCGGCGGCGCTCTGTTGGATCTCGGCATCTACGCATTGACCTGGATCTTCATGATTGCGTACAACGACCCGGACAACAAGCTCCAGCCTCCGGAAATCACGTCGGCGATGCTCAAGAACGATTACACCAAGGTCGACGAATCTACCAACATCTCGCTCGTTTTCCGTCAGTCCCACGTCACCGCCTTGGCCAACACAAGCATCCGCTACAGGACCAGGGAAGGTGAAATCTGCAGAATCCAAGGGGATGATGGCGACATCACTGTCCAATGGGCTCCCTTCAGACCCGTCTCGTTCACAATTCACCGTAAGCATCATGTTACGCAGGATAACCACGGTGACCACGGGCTCGACAATGAAGAGCACGACGAAAAGATTGAAATCAAGCCGCCAGGAAACGGAATGTTCTACGAAGCCGACCATTGTGCCAGATGTCTCCGAGACGGCAAGACCGAGTCTTCGATCATGCCGTTGGAGGAGTCCCGTCAAATCATGGTCGTCTGCGACAAGGTCAGAAAGCAGAACGACTTTGCCTTCCCAGATTCCATCGAGCAGGTTTACAGATAGTTGTAGTTTAACCACGCAAATGCACGCACACACTTTGTTTATCATTTATATGCATATAAATACTCCCTAACGCCACATTTTTGTGGCGGTTTCAGGTGGCAGTGAACCGGCCCCTGCCTCCGACTTTGTTTTGATCCCAATTTTTTTTTTTTGCGGCGACGTGAACCACATCTCTATCTGATCAACAGGGGCGATAGCTATGGCCCGGTTAACTATGTCCTCCACTACCACTCACAAGGTAATAATAGACGATTCCGAGTCCACTACTAGTGGGGATGAATCCAGTGACAACGAGGCTGTTGACATGGTCGTCCAATCGGCGGTGAAGCCGAGGAATTCGACTCAGCAAGGTGGTGAACCGACACAAGACCTGCCCAAAAGAAGGCTATTTGAAAACTTGGGCTCGAAGGAGAAGGTTGAGGATGCACCGGCCGGAAAAGGGCCCGAAGATGTGGCAGATATATTATCTAATATGTCTTTAACAGATAAAGTTCACGAAAGTAAACAAAAGCCCAATAAGAGTCACCAGCCATCGCCATCGTTTTCTAATAACAACCACAAAGACAGTAACACCGCTCCCTCGGAAAATCAGTACAAACAAAACTCAGGTTCCTCCTTCAGTCCGCGAAATTCGTTTCAGAAGCACGAAGACGAGCGTAATTCAGCTGGTTATAATAACACAACCTCAAAACCACATCTCAACTCGTTCCAGGGAGCTGATTCCAAGCCACAAAAGGAACATCACGATCGCTACAAGAATTCTTCCAACATGAACGGTCAGGACTCTAAAAACCCATCAAAAGTTCAACCTAAAAATGGCGGTGGATTTTTTGAAAAGCTGCATGCTCCAAGACCCCCGCAACAACCCACAGAGAATGGCAGACCCAAATTTGGACAAACAACTCCGATCAAGCCGTCACACGCACCTCATGCAGGGTTTTTGAGACCTAATATGGATCACCGGAAAAAGCCAGACTTTAAAATGAAACCATTACAACAACAGCAGCATCAGGAACATCAGCAGCTGCCACAAAACACATTCGATTCCCCAGTCAAATCCTTTAACAACAATGGCGGGTCCTTCATGGAGATAATGACTCCGAAAAGCACACAATGGGGCCAAAGAACAGATATCAACGCTCTCAAGAAACACGGGTTGGTATCGCCTTCGAAAAACTTCTTTGAATCGTCCTCCAGTGGAGTTGAGATCGAGAATCACTCTGGAATGGACTGGGGCATCTCAGCTGGACGGCCCCGCCCAAACCCGTTTGCACATGCTAGGCCTCGTGGTGGTCTATTAACTGCGAGGGCTTTGCGTAACAAATCTTCTGTAAGCGCACAGGATGCCATTAAAGATCTTCTCGAAAATTTCGGTAGTGAAGGTGATGGAGAGTCTGAAAGTTCAGGAGTGACTGAAGTAGATGGGCTAACCGTCAAACTCCTACCCCATCAAACCAAAGGTCTGGAATTCCTTCTCAAAAGAGAGAGTCACAAACTCAGCGAAAAAGGCGGATTTCTCTGTGATGATATGGGTCTGGGTAAAACTATCCAGTCATTGGCGTTGATTCTCTCAAATCCACTGTCGAATCTGCGAAGCAAGTCCGCTACAGAGCTCCCAGAAAACCAATCAAAATCGACCTTGGTGATAGCTCCATTAGCTTTAACCGCTCAATGGGCGCAGGAAGTCCAGTCAAAAGCCCCTGGGCTGAAAGTTTATGTGCATCACGGACCCAACCGGACTAAATCAGCTAGCAAGCTAGAAAGGTATGACGTGGTCGTTACAACTTTTAGTCTAGTAACTTCGGAAGTTCAGTCGTCTGGCCCTCTCAAAGAGATCAATTGGTACAGAATTATCGTCGACGAAGCTCACACGATTAAAAACCGAAGATCAAAATCTGCCTCAGCATGTTGCCAGTTGCACAGCCTCTCTAGATGGTGTCTCACGGGTACTCCAATTCAGAATAATATTGATGAACTCTACACATTAATAAGTTTCCTCAGGATCAAACCCTATTGCGACTATTCGGCTTGGTACAAGGGTATTGGTGGCTACATCAGGCCAAATCCTCATCTGGCTATAAAACGACTACACGTCTTCTTATCTGTTGTCATGCTTAGAAGAACCAAAAAGGTTCTGGGCAATAGTGGGATCAATTTACCGGCCAGAAATATTCATCGAGAACATATAAGCTTCGATGAGAAGGAACAAGCATTCTATGAAAGTCTGGGACAAAGGGTAAACGATCGTATTAAATCTATGCGGAAGGCTCAGGAGAACAACTACCTTAGCTACTTATTGCTCCTTCTTAGGTTGAGACAGGTCTGTGATCACATGTCGCTTGTTAACGACAAGTTATCCAATGACGACAAAGAATCTGTAATTTCTTCTGTTGGGAAAGAAGGTGGTAAATCTGATGAGGATGACTTGTCTGATCTTCTAAAGGACCTCAGCATTGAGAAAAACATGCTGCAACAGGGGGATATCGATTTGAAAGATGATGACAAAAGCTTGGACACTTCAGATACATCTTCAAAAATCAGAAAGGTGCTCGATATCTTGCATAATGATGCGGCAAGGAAAACAATTGTATTCAGCCAGTTCACACAAATGCTCGATTTAATGGGGCCTTGCCTACGAAGAAACAATATTAAATATTGCAGATATGACGGGAGGATGTCCCCAGTGGAACGAGAAAATGCGCTCAACGCCCTACGAACTGACCCGTCCACTACGGTTCTGTTGTGCTCGTTAAAATGTGGAGCTTTGGGTCTTAATCTGACGTGTGCTAGCCGGGTGATATTGGTTGATCCATGGTGGAATCCAATGATAACTGAGCAGGCTATCGATCGAGTTCATCGACTAGGCCAGACAAGAGATGTCGACGTTTACGAATTAGTCGTGGCCAATACCGTCGAGGAAAAGATTATGAAGCTGCAAAATCAGAAACGTACTCTAGCGAACAGCGTTATCGACGGCGGTAAACTGACCGCAAACAATAAACTTAGTACCGACGAGTTGTTATCACTTTTCCGCTAAATTAGAGTTGCATGGGATATAAACGTCGAAAACCACATCATAGAATTGTCTTTAGAGTTTGTTAATAACTGTATGACGAATGATTATTTTATTTTATTGAAACTGTAAACCACGCAAATGGCAATGCATATACAATGATACCACTAAACGTTCTCTAGATGCTAAAGTTGGAAAGGAATTCCGCGAATTGTACAACATTTCTATCCAACTCAGACTGGTCGACTTGGTTGACCTTCATTAACAACTCTCCATCCAAGACACCATAGGGCTGCCGAAATCTAAAAAAGAAAAAAGTAAAATTAGTATCATAAAAACACATTGGTGGCAGGATTTAGACTTACTTTTCGTATGCTGCTCGACTTGAATTCACCGACTTGATTAAATCAGGCAGCTTGAGTTGTGTTTCGATAATCTGTTCAAAAAGTCCGTTGGAAATGCTGAAATGGAGGTAAACTCCCCCAGACGCTGTCCCTAACAAACAGTTAGGCAAGAGCTCTATACCATTGAAGTTCACAGGCCCATAGTCCACTCGTCTCAACTTGTTTACACTAGAATCAAAATTGTAGTTCATTGAAATAGATTTGTGAGTACCGTCAATACTGATTTTGCGAACGGAGCCTGTAACATCTGAAACTAAAAACTCATTTTCGTCAATCAGCTCTACATCTGACACAGAGAAGACGCCGCTTGCTTCGCTCAAAACGTCCTTAATAGACGTTTCAAATGTGCCCAATGAGACCCCTCGTAATAAATCTCCAATTGCAACTCTGGATTTGAAGCTACTCAATGCAACAGCGTAAGTTGCAGATTGATACTCGTGGTCGGATTCTATCAAGTCCATTTTAAAATTGGTGGAAACTTGAACAACTCTCACTTGATTATTAATAGCCACTAAAAATCGAGTCGTTGGAACAGTAAAGTTCGGTGAGAAAGTTACCCCATAGACACCGCCAGGAACAGGCAGCTGATCATGAAGCTGTAATTTCAATGACTCCTTGTTCACAGTGAATAGTAAAATTCTGCCTTTTTCTTCTTCTACCTCATGCAAGCTGTCGTCAGCACAAGTTCCAACTACGATACCATACAATCCAATCGATTCAGAGTAAATGGGAGTGATTGATTGTACGGTCTCATCACCTTTGAGTTCAAAGACATCAAGTGCACCCAACGTGTTGCTATCAAACAATTCAATTCTGCCGATGTATTTTCCCTCACTAAACTGCACGGTACAAGCTACCAGTAAATTTGGTAGAGTTGGAACAGGTTCGGTTTTATGGACCAATTTGCCTAGATACCGTTCTTGAATGCTTACTGAGGTAGAGTTGCTAACACTAGCTATCTTGATTGTATAGTCTTGTGCTAATAATAGCAGATTAGTACCATAGTAAGCGTGGGCTTTTAAAGGGAGCCCACAAACAACCGATGCCGTGTTTAGTGGTATGTCATTTAACACACCGTTTCGCAGTGAAAGGAGAGAAAGCCTACTAGACGAAACCAATACTTTGTCATTGTCATAATGAAACAGGGAAATTGGGCTTTTCCCGCATACAACTTCGTTTTTGCCAAACACCTTTTGCGTTTTAAAGTCTACCGCATATGAAACCACGTTTCCGTCTGCCATTCCCATTAAAATGTAAGTTCCATCGTTAGTCTCTTTAACCATGAGAGATCTTACAAGGACTCCGGTTCCAATGTGGTCAATGGTAAATAAAACTTCCAGGTTTTCCAAAGAAAGCACAATAACAGTTGGACTGCCCCAGAAGCCCACTATACAATAATTACCGTCGAATTGGGTAATACAGGACACCTGGTCAGCCAAACGCTTTTCTGACACAATTTTCAACGACGAATTGAAAACAACTAGCGAAGTGTTGTCAATACAAGTTAAAATATAATTTCCGGATAAAGTGGCGAACGTGAATGTGAATCCGGTGAATGCTTCACCATTTTCAAGGCAGATGATTTTGTCAGACGTTACTTGATACAGCGACGAATTAATGTATCCGATCTCTAATGACATCGTTTCAGAGTCCAAATAGCTGTTAAAATCATGTAATTCAGCTACAGTCCCGTCAGATTCATCGATTGAAAATAACCTAGTTGTATGTAGCGTGGTGACGACAAGAGTATTATCACCATTGAGCGACCACATCTTTTGAATATGCTCGTCAGTCGAAAATTCAGCTAATATATCCACAGACCGACCACTTTTAAGTTTCCGCAAACATCCTGAATCAAACCCTCCAGAGCCGACAAACAGAGTGTTGCTGTTTTCATCTTCTCTCACCGACAAGATGTCCATGATTGGCGCGACATTTTTAATTTCTTGGATAGGCGTGATGTCCTTGGATTTTAGATCCAACTGGAACAAAACTGAATGTGAAAAATGGCTGGCTGCAAAAAAATAATTCGATGAGAGATGAACCAGGGACTTTTCAGCAGGAGCTGCTGTACCCATAGAATGCACATCCAAGGTACGTACCCGGCCGTCCTCTGTGAAGTTCACGATTAATAAATATAGGTGCCCAAGACGATTACCGATTAAAAATCTTCTATCATCAATGCAACTGTAACATGTAAAACGCACGTCGCCGTCAGAACCAGGCAACGGGAAGGCGGTCAAAAAAATCTCGTCCTCATCAATGGCGACACTAACTGCGGCTGACGGACCAATGATTAGCACACCGTGGCTTATGGCTAAGGGAATCATAAAGTCTGCCTGTATGTCAATTGCTCTTGGCTGCAGCTTTTTCGTCATTTTTGGCGGATTATTCTGAATGTGAAACAGAGAAAAATGAAACGATTTGTCACTCTCCACATAGAGAAGAGATAAAATTGGAGTGTCAGCACCTGGAATGAACTTCATGTCAACTATTTGAACAAAATCGAGGTTGTGGTTGACGATATTGTGGAACAATTGGTCTAGGCTTTCTGCAGACGAAGGGCGTTTTAACTCTTCATTCAATTTGTGTTGCATTCGATACAATTTAACATACCCTTGATATGCATGAAGGGCCAAGTATGTGCTTGTTTGGTCAACATCTATCAGCGTATCAGCAGACAGCAATCGTCTACCTTCAAAATCTAAGTGGATATCCTGGAAGCGGATAAAGCTGCCATTTTCATAAGTTACCACATAACACGATCCCTTATGGGTTACGAAAAAAATCCAATCCAGAAGACCATTCTTGCTATTCCGTTGGTTCTTTTTCAGCGGCTTAAAAGCTTTTAACCCGCTGAGTTTGCCTTCTATCGCAAGGCTATACCTCAGTTGTAGTCCATCCGACCCAACTCCATAAATCTCTATACAGCCATCCTTCCCCAAGACCAACTCTCGTTCCTTCAGGGTAGTCACATTTGCATAGACCGCAAATAATATTGACGAAGGCCGTTGAATTGGTGTTATGAGTGAAGGCATGTCAGGTTAGCTGGTGACAAAAATGCTCAGTGGGCTTTTTAATTTTTGGGCGGTTAGAGAATGGGTGGTGACAAAACCGCCGCAGATCCATCACAGCATTTTTAGAAACGTTAACTGTGGCTGCCCAAAATGCGTTTCAAACAATATGGATGAAGTTTGTGAAATAGCCCATGTATTTCACTGGAGTAAAGGAATCAACCTATTATGCGTATGTATTTTTCCTTTTTTTTTTTTTTTTTTTTTTTTTGCAGCAACTGCTACTGTTCCTCCACTTCCAGCAAATATATACTTATCTCTAACATTGCCGGTTAGTCACACACATAATTTCCAAGTCCACCTAAACAAAATAGATTGAGTAGTGACAATACCGAAACATACAACCAAACAACCAATTTAGCTACATATATATGATCTACTTCTCCAGGAGTACAGATTACTTCGAGATAAGCGTACGGCTGAATTTTTATTGACAGGAATGCACGCGCGATATAAACGCGCGCTTGTGTATATACAATTTTTTTTTGTTTTTTGTTTCGGTTTCGTGTTATTGAGAGACAGATACAATCATGTCTGAATGGATTAAAAGCCCGGAAAAGAGGATCCAGACACCTACGAGCATTCGTGGAGGTGCAACGCTCAGTAGAAAAGGGAGTAGAGTTGATCTGACACGAAAAACTATATTAGAATCACTGTCAAGAGCTTCTCCATACAAACTTTATCCGGACAGCCAGCAGGAAAACCGAAATCCGGTGACGGAGTCTAGTCACAAGCGAACAATCAGTCCTTTGAAAACCGAGTCAAACAAGAAGCGGCGTTCATTGACTCAATTGAACGGTGAACGGAGTACTACTAGTCTGGGGTCGCCAAAACGTGGAAAGGACGATATAGAGAAAGAGAAAATTTCATCGTCAAATAATCGAAAAGAAGAATCTGACAATACTCCTAATATTAAAACTAGCATCACGGGTCCCACGGGCCCCGTAGAACAACAGGCCTCTCTACTGGATATGAACACTCCGCATATTACCAGTTCAAAGTTGTCCAAACCTTTGTCAACTACAAAGCAAGACGCTGCTACTACGGAAAATAAGAGCCCAGAAAACAACCACCATGAACTAAGCTTACTAGATTTGGAAACCTTAGAAGAGCCACCAAAACTTACTTCTCTCGAGTCTCCAGACAGAAACGGGATAACAACATCAAATAAACCGAGTTCTGACCGACAACAACAACAACAGCATGCTACTAAGGATACCAAGGAGTTGGAAGATCGAATCCGAGCCGATTATCAAAGCGAAATATACTCGCTACTTTCGCAATTGGATGGGAAACAGACAGAAATTGAATCATTGAAAGAACATCTTAGACAGTCGGAAGAAAAAGTATTATCAATGGAGCGATCGAAAAGCCATCTCGTCGAACATGTTGCACAACAACTACATATACAGTATAGTCAAAAGCATCTGACCAAGGTTCAAGCGTTGAAACAGAGCTATGACACAAAATGGAGTCAAAAAGTTCAATCGCTTCAACGCACAGTTGACTCTTTAGAGGAGCTTGTAGAAAGCGAACGAAGAGAAAAAGATGAACTGGTGAAGGCGTGTGACATGTATTTGGCTTTGGAGGCAGATAATGAGCCGTAATTATTTTAGCCCAAAAGGGGAAAAAAGCCGTATTTGGGATATGGGTACGCGGGATATACCACACTAACACTAATAATCTAAGCAAATGAAACTTTAATTTATTATATTTTATTTTATATTTTCTTTTGAACAAAAGTGGAACCATTGATATCAATCAAAGTTAAAGGTTATATGATGATAGTAATTGAGGGGGAGGAGTTGAAAAAATAAAAATCTATTTAATCAAATCCCCGTATAAATAAGGATCTTGTTTTCTACTTTTTTCTCTACCCTTTGTCCACAGGATCAAGACAACAACATGATAGTGGACGCTAAAAACAAACGTCTCAGTGGATGCAACTATCAGCTTGTGTCGGAGACCTCAAGGAATTCATTCCTTGATGAACTTGGCGATGCGACGATAACTGCTCCGAGAACAGCAACAGCACCGACGAGCCCTGATAACAAACAATTTCAAGCCATTGAAAGCGTTTTAAGGGAGAAAGAGGAAATTGAAACTGAACTCAATTTGAAGTCGCTCCAATTGAGTAATCTGCAATCTCAAAATAGTCAATTGGTGGATTGCATTGACAAACTTTATGGGATCGTCTTTGAACTTCATCGAGATTTAGAACTTGCTGCTGGTAGCGAACTCAAAAGCTACAAATCCTATAACAAGTTTAAAAACCTCGATATGTTCAAATCCACGGCTGAGACTATCTCTAGGGCAGCTACTAACAGCGGCGATGTGTCATCAAAACGGTTATCTGAACTATCATTTCGACTTTCACATATATCCAGTCCAAGTGAAGCCTCATCACCTACTTCTGCCAAATTTGGCAGTGATACCATGAAATTTGAAGAATCTATATTCGCTGCAGTCGAAGAAGCTAAAACTAATAAACGACTTAGTTATGAGGGCAATAAAAGAGATTCGATGAGCCGACAAGTAAGTTTGATTGCTACAAAAAGTTTAAAAGATTTATACTAATTTTTTTTTTTAGTCCTCCATTGCATCGTCTACAAACAACAAAGAAAACAGACGCAGTAGGCTCAAATGGAATCTCCTGAGAAGTGGGACGTCCAATGACAATGAACCAGTTTTAAAAGAAGAAGAAGAAAGGAAGGTACTACCACAAGTATCTCCCAAAAGGTTGAAGCATATTTCAGTATATGTTCACTCTGTGATGCAGCCTATGCCAAAAATGTCAAAATCCAGCTTTGTTACCGGAAAAGACGAAACTGTTCCAGTAATTTTGACGGTTTACGACAATGAGACGAACTATGAGCTCTGGAGGATTAAGAAGGACTACAATTCACTTCACGATTTGGAAGAGCAAATTCGTCCAGAGGTATCGCAATACGGCATTGCCAAACTTCCAGTTCGTCAACTATTTACATCTCAATCTCCATCGAGAGCTGACGTGAGAAGAGTCAAACTGGCCAAGTACTTCCAAGATTTAATGCAAGTTCCGTTATTGCCACCAGAGTGCTCGAATTATCTTTCCTGGTTTTTGTCCACCAATATTGTTACGCCAAACCAATCTGAGGTTTCATCCGACTCCACTAAAGAAGGCTATCTATCCAAGCGTGGTAGAAGTTTTGGCGGCTGGAAGGTAAGATACTTTGTGCTAAGCATGTCTAATGGTCCGTATTTGAATTATTATGATAAACCAAACGGAGAATTTCAAGGGACTATCGCCTTATTTAATTCCACAATTACAAGCTATCTACCACAGAATCCGAATGGCGACACTGTTCCAGATAATGAATACCGTCATGCATTTGTTCTGATGGAGAGCAAAAAATTGAATGAATTCACCAGCCATGTATTTTGCGCAGAAACCGACCAGGAACGCGACGAATGGATCGAAGCGATGAAGGCATTCGTTGAACTTCCAGCTTATTGTGAACTTCCAGACAATAAAGAACAGTCTCACACGAAGAGGTCATCTGTTCAGCAAAGTGTGACTGTCCTAGACCAATCCAAACGCATGAGCAGGACATCTGAGAAAGAAAAGTCTTCAAGCGAAGATGAAGACAGCAATAAGTTGGGGAAAATTTTTGGCCGTAGGGGTAAAAAGGAAGTGGTATCCCCATTAAGTGAGACAATCGAAGAGGTGCAGAAAGGTGACAGCATCAGAGGTGCTCTGTCATATCTGATGTCAAATGAAGATACATCTTCCAGCAGCAGTAGCAGCAGCAATACCAGTGGCGATAGCAGCGACGATGACAATGAGTGTAACAGGGTTTTCAATGTATCGTTGAAGCGCTCACTCGAGGTTTCGCATAAGATTGTTGACGAACGTTTCTTGGTTCCCACAGTAGTCTATAGGGTTCTCGAGTATTTACAAGCGAGAAATGCAGTACTCGACGAAGGAATTTTTAGAAGAAACGGATCTTCTGCAGCTATTCGGAATCTGCGCCACCGTTTCAATACAGAATATGACATCGATCTATTAGAAACCAACACTGCAGTTAATTCGGCAACCAGTCTGTTAAAATTGTACTTGAGAGAAGTCTCTGGTAACTTTATTGCACCAAGCAAGTTTAATCTCCTCAAGGAACACAAGAATGAAATGGACATAAAGAGTAGGGTCAGAGATGTCAAATACGTTTTAAGGGGATTAGATAAACCTGAGTTAGACCTCTTGACAGTCCTATTTGGTTATCTTGTCAAGGTTGCGAGGAACCACAAGGTAAACAAGATGAATGCAAGGAACCTAGCCATTGTATTTGAGCCAACGCTGAAGATTCCACAGGAAGTGATTGAACTTATTATTTCCGAATATGATGATTTTTTTTAAGGTAATAGGTATAGACATGTAATATAGACATGTAATAATATTATGGGGCTAACAGGAATTTTCGTTGGAAGTCTATATACCCTTTCTGTTCAAAAACATCGATTAAATACATAAAACTAGTTCGCGGTCAACGGGCGGTTATTGATGTTGACTTGTCTTTTGTTGAGGACATTTTCAATAAATGCTTCGCCAGCTTTATAAGACGATCTGACCAATGGACCGCTGGCACAGTATAAAAAGCCCATCTCCATAGCACGATCGTGCCAATATTGGAATTTTTCTGGTGTAACATACTCAGCAACCTTCATATGACGCTTGGTTGGTCTCATATATTGACCGAAAGTGACCACATCCACATTGGCATCTCGTAATTGGGTCAGGCAATCTTCAATTTGTTCATTAGTTTCACCAAAGCCTAACATGACAGAAGTTTTAGTGATGAGCGAGGGCACTGTTTCCTTTGCATGTCGCAAGACGGAAATTGATTGCTGGAAAGTAGCTCTTCGATCTCTGACATACGGAGTAAGGGCTTCGACGGTTTCCACATTGTGTGCAAAAACATCCAAACCTGATTTAGCCAAAACTTCAACCATATCCAAGTTACCACGGAAGTCTCCTGAAAGACACTCAACACGGATATGAGGAGCTTTGCTTTTAATTCTCCGAACAGTATCGGCGAAATGATACGAGCCACCGTCGATCAAATCATCTCTATCGACAGTAGTAAGAACGACGTAACCCAAGCCCCATTTGGCAATTGCATCTGCCGTGTTTTCAGGTTCAGTTGGATCCAACGGGCCTGGTGTTCGACTAGTTTTGACGGAGCAGAATCTGCATCCTCTCGTACATGTGTCTCCCATTAACATGATTGTCGCTGTAGCGTTTGATTTGTCAGAACCACCCCAGCATTCCCCAATATTAGGGCATCGTGCCTCTTCACACACAGTATGCAGCTTCAATCCTCTCAGATCATCTTTTATCTTATGGTAATTCTTGCCCTTTGGAATTTGAGTCTTGAGCCATTTTGGCAACCGGGCATTCTCATCTTTTCGAGCGGCCACGACTGGATCAACGTCCGTAACCATATCGGCTGCTCGCCCTCCTACAAAGTCCGCAAAACTAGGGCCCTTATTGAGTTTATCTGTGAATTCAGTCTTTTTCCTACGGGGCTTCGGTGGAGGCGGGGCAGATGACGATGAGCCCGTGGTAGTCTGTGATGAGTTCACAGTAGCAGAACTAGAAGAGGTCTTTAAGGATCGCACAAAGGTACGAGCCCCCCCTGGACTTCTCAACTTGGATGCAAACATGTGTGATGTACGAGCAGAGGAAGGAGGATGTAAAGAACTGGATAAACCTTTTATATCGGGACAAATAAATCTTTATATCGGTCAGGCCCGGGCTCTCAGCAAAAAATGATTTTTTGGTGTGAGTGGGGCTGACCCGAGTTCAGTATCGGGAACCATGTAAATCAGAGATATGCTTGCAGCCGACACGGAATTAGGACCGAATTTTCGAATTATCATAGAACGCTTTTTTTTATCCGGCTACAAATCCACAAATTTACGCTTATCGTCATTACGGCTAACTAAATCAAAGAGTTGAAGATAGCTACTGCGGAAGGGCCAATGTGAAACAGACACCGTGCGCACAATTAGTACGGATATGCGTAGGTGTATTTTATTGATCCGGGTGGAGTCCCTCTACCATACGTATGCTTTAGCTACTATAAAGGATATCGCTAACAGAGGTAATTTTTGTCGATGGACGCCGTGGACTCTTTTTTGACATGATAGACTCCATTTCGTGTTCCAACTCCTGTCGTTTTGCAATGGCTTTGGTGACTGCACCGATGTTTGAGGTGATATAATCCCATTCATAGTAGGTTTGCATTGGTTTGGTCAAATTGGGTCGTAAATTGGGATATGCTTTAGAATACGTTGGTTGGAGGACCGACTGCTTTCTCAGTTTAATATCCTCAGATAATTCGATAGCTGGTGCAGGATTTGCAGCCGGAGGCCCTGGTGGTAGTTGCTTTTCTGTGTAGTACTTTTTTTTCAACCGGTGCTTTTCGTGTCGCGGCGGAGGTCGCATGGACTCTCTGAAGATTTGCTTTTCATGGCGCTTCTTCAATCGCTCAAACTCCTCTGGATCGATAACAAAACATTTCACTCCTGAAGACGGCGAAGGGCAGATTGCATCTGTAATTCCTAAGCCGACTATTGCGCTCGAATTTTCTGTTGAGTTACTGCAAATTTCATAAGTTGTCGCATCTTCGGGTATACTCTGTTTCTCTTCAAGTGTCAGCGGGGATAGAGGCGACATTGGCGGCAATGTTGGACGATCTGTGGTACTAGCTGTCGAGTTTGCGCACTCATCTACACTAGAATCCCGATAGCTGCTACCAGATTGTCTATTTCTGCCTTTAGAGCGTTTCCCTTTTTTTCCCTTATAATTCGTCATAACTGTAAAACTTTTCCCAAATGTCTATTAAATACCTTCTCCGTAAAATACCCAGTCGTCTAATTTTAACACATTTTTCATCGTCTTGGTCAGTGCGCTACTGCAGGTATATATATATGTGGATATGTGTCTCTGGGTACTATATATTAATTTACGTCAATGCTACTTTAATCTACCGAGAAGTGAAAAACGATATTAAGGTTTGATTGTGTATCAGCGTGCCTCGGCTAAAAGCGGGTGTGTGTATCAAAGGATGACAAGCTAAGGTTGAAAAATATAACTGGTTCGGGCATCTCCTCTACGGGTTGGTCTAATTACTTTTCACCGATGCCCCGAATTGGCTCGAGAATATAACTAACTATTCATATGCATATCTCAAGATAATATCTGACCGACAAGTATGCATACCAGTTAGAAGCAAATTAAATATGCATATGCATAGATGTACGCTCAAGATATCAACTTATCGCGGTAATATATATGTATAACGTTAATATACAAAACTACTAGTTAAAACTAAAATTTAAGTGAACATGTCAATTGCAAGAAATTCTGCATGCATATTCCCGCTATGCGTAACCTTCAAGCGGTTCTACATATCGATTAGATGAACATCACACAAACGTAGCAGTGGCGAATCGAACCCAGCGCTCTTCCTGTTTTGAGCAGTGGTACATCCGTAGAACGCGGCGTGTGCAAGGTCGCGCGCGCGCGCAGTCCGTGCAGAACGTCATTGTTCCACGTTGCCATGACAACCGGCTGTAGGTGGGTGAACCTCATTTCCCCTAAAAGCAGGAGACATCGACAGATAGCAGATACGCCGACACCTGCACTTAAGGGTTTAGATCATTACCGTGGCAAAATTTTTTTACTGTGAATATAAAAAGGGCCCCAGTTCCCCTCTAACCATTGCCGTAGAATCTCTAACACACGTGTAAATCTTTCTCTGTTAACATGACACCCTCCCAATCTTCCTCCAAGTTCTTCGATGATAAAAAGGTCACTATCATTGGCGCGCCATTTTCTGGCGGACAGGGCCGCGGTGGTGTTGACGATGGCCCAGAATATCTCATGAAGGGTGGTCTTGAAGAGGACCTCAAGCGCTTGGGATATGCTACCTCCTACAATGATTCGTTAGACTTCACTCCTCCTGCTGCTGATCCAGATATCGGCAAGATGAAGCGACCTCGGTACGTCAGTGAGTCTACCAAAAAGATTTATGAGGCCGTCAAGGAAGCTGCACTGGCTAAGAACGTTCCTTTGACGATTGGTGGTGACCACTCCATCGCCATTGGTACCGTTTCTGGTGTCCAAGCTGCCCACCCTGATGCTGTATTGCTGTGGATTGATGCCCATGCTGATCTCAACACTCCCGCTGCTACTGAGAGCGGTAACTTGCACGGATGCCCAATTTCCTTCGTTTTAGGAATTGATGAGCCAGTGTCCGAAAAGCCAGAAGAAGACGTGTTCAGCTGGGTCCCCCACTCTCTAGACAACTCTCGATTGGCATATATCGGCTTGCGTGACGTTGATCCTTTCGAGAAGGACTACATCCGTGAGAACAACGTTACTGCATATTCCATGAAGCATGTTGACCAATATGGCATTGGGAAGGTTGTGGAAATGGCGCTGAAGAAGGTCAACCCAGACGGCACTCGTCCTATTCACCTTTCGTTTGACATTGACGCCGTTGATCCAGTTTATGCTCCGGCCACCGGTACTCCTGTGCGTGGCGGATTGACATGGAGAGAGGCCTGCTACATCTGCGAGGCAGTTGCTGAGACCGGCAACCTCGTTGCTATGGATTTGGTTGAATGTAATCCGCATTTGGGTACCAACGACAAGTCGATTTCAGACACCGTTGGCTCTGGCATATCCCTTGTCAAGTGCGCCTTCGGTGATACGCTTTTGTAATTTCACATACTAATGGTAATAATAGATGGATAGTTGTTGTCCCCTGCTCTGAAGTGTACACACATTGCCTCTGGAAGGGGTTCATTTTCCCGAAAACAGCGAAGCTCTAGTCCTCACATCGTCCACCACGCTCCGAGCCTCGAGTCTGTGATCAATATTGCTCTCTGCGAGTCGTTCATGCGCGGCTGACACCTAGCCAACGTTTTAATTAATTAATTAATATTTCGGGTCATCATGCGTTTCAGATTGAAAAAAAAAAAAAAAAAAAAAAAAAAAAAAAAAAAAAAAAAAAAAAAAAAAAAA